>APFE031548674.1:76607-94690 GCA_000404065.3 Pinus taeda
AACATTCCAAAACCTAACCCTAGAAGATGAAATGCCAAACTGTGGGCCCCATTTGGGTAAATTGGTACATCAACTTCTTGGGGTCGTAACTTTGGCATACGATCTCCGTTTGACGCGTACAATAGCTTGTTAGAAATATCTATCAACATGGGTCCATAGACCCATGTTTCCCCCAGATTTACCAAAAAACGTTGTTTAGCATCTCAAAACAGCTCCATAAGTTCAGGACCCGAAAAACTGCTAAAAATAGTAAGTTGTGCTACAATTAAGGAAACTGAAAATGTTGAGAGAAACAATGGTGGGGGTCCAGGTGGACTTGGAAGGTAGCCACTAAGATTCACCTGGACCATTCCTCCCCCCTTAGGAAGCAATGGTCCCCATTGCGTTGAGTTCCTCCATGATATGAGGAAACTTTTGCTGAACTTGGTCCCTGGTGAAGGAGTTGACCTGCTTTGACAACTCGATACAGTTGGATATTCTGTTGGCAAGTGTTCTTGATCTGTGTGTCCATGATCCGATCAGTTGCAGCTTGTTTCATGCAATCTGGATTTCATTATGTGGGTGTGAGCTATTTTGCAATGTCGTATGTGTCTAGCAATGGTGGAAAGTATGGCCAAAGGCGGTCCACATTGAACACTGGGTGTAGGCCAAGGAATGGGGAATGGTGAGCTCAAATGCATTGTCTCCCATAGCCTTAGTAATGGTGTAAGGACTATATCAGAGTGGTCTCATTTTCCGATAGGCTCCAGTAAGGCGTTCCTTTTGCAAATGCAACCAGACTTTGTCGCCCACCTGAAACTTGTGTGGCACCCGATGTTGATCATGTCGTTGCTTGTACTTGGCATTTTATTTCTCCAAAATGCCATGGACCTGTTGGTGAATATGTTGGATGTGCTCAATGAAGCTGGTTTCCTTGTTTGTTTTGAACTGGACATGAGACGAATCTATGTGAGTAGCTGCAAGTGGCATGGCCACATCAATGGGGCATAATGGCTAGAATCCCAGACCCACCTGAAAAGGGCTGTGGCCAGTCGAGCTGTGAAGAGCTCGGTTGTAGCTGTGCTGAACATAGGGGAGGCTCTCATCCCATGTGCATGGATGCTTTGACTTGTACATGCGTAGAATGTGCACAATCATCTTATTGACAACCTTCGTCTGGCCATCAGTTTGACAATGGAAGGCTGTGGACTTAGTGAGTTTGGTGTCCAGCATTGACCAGAGACTGGACCAAAACGTACTGAGGAACCGACTGTCCCGATCTGAGATGATAGATTGTGGGATCCCAAAGTGTACCCACACTCATTCAAAGAAGAGTTTAGCAGTGGCTTATGCTGTGATATTCTTATTGCAGGCTGCCATAATGGCCATCTTCGAGAACCTGTCGACGACCACAAAAACATAGTCATTTCCATGCTTTATGGAAGGAAGGCTTGACATGTAATCCATGGAGATGGATTCCCAAGGTCAACTAGGGGTAGGTAGTGGGGAATAGAGGCCTTGCTTCTTGATGGTCAGTTTGGCATTGGCACAGGCAGTACATGAACTGATGTACTTCCGAACATCCTGTCGAAGATTCGGCCAATAGAAATACTTTTGCAGTACTGCCACCATTTTCTCGACCCCGAAATGCCCAGCAGCCCGACAATAGTTAAGCACGGTGGTTAACGCCATGATCGGTGGTTGACTGAGGCAATCTGCAACATTATTGGTGCTGTCCTTCTTATACTTGATATTCAAATGGAACTGTTGCAGGTATGTTGACCATTTCTGATGGAAATCATTCTACAATTTCCCTTGGGTCTGTATGAACTGCAGGGGTCGGTGGTCTGTGTGGATGATCGTTTCCTTCCCCAAAATGTAATGCTTCCATTGTAGATAGGCCTGCACAATGGAATACATCTCTTTATCATAAGTGGGATAATTCCGGACTATGTCTGAAAGTGTTTCACTGTGATATGCCACTGGATGCCTGTGTTGAGTAAGGACCGTCCTAATAGCATAGTTAGAGGCATCTGTCTCGATCTCAAATGGTTGTTATAAATTTGGTAATGCGAGCACTGGTGCCGTGCAGAGGCAATCTTTCAACTCTATGAATGCCTTCTGTTGAGATTCAGACCAGAAGAATTTTGCTTTCGCTCCTCTCTCGGTGACTTGACTCAAGGGCCAAGTGATATGAGAAAACCCCAACATGAACCTGTGGTAGAAGTTGGAAAGACTTAGAAAGTTGCGGAGCTCTGTCATAGTGGTTGGAGATGGCCAATCCCGAATGACTTGGATCTTGGCTGGATCCACATGCACCCCCTATTCATCAATAATGTATCCCAGATATTGAACCTAGGTCATGCCAAAAGTGCATTTCTCCAAATTAGCACATAGCTTGTGTTGCCTCAGTGTTTGGAGAACTTGTCGGATGTGGTGGGGGTGCTCTTCCCAACTCTAGCTGAAGATCAGAATGTCATCCAAGTATGCCACTACAAATGAGTTGGTGAATGGCCACAAGATGTCATCCATTAGCCTCATGAATGTTTCTGGAGCATTTGCTAATCTGAAAGGCATAACCAACCATTCGAAAAGGCCCTCCTTGGCTTTGAAGGCAGTCTTCCACAAATCAGAGGGTTCGATTGGTACCTGGTGATATCTTGACTTCAGATCAATCTTGCTAAAATATTTCACCCCCTTTAGTTGGTCCAGGAGGTCGTCAATCCACGGGATCGGGTACCTATTACAGACAATGATCTTGTTCAGTGCCCGATAATCAATACAGAGTCTCCACGTCCCATCCTTCTTCTGGCCCAACAGGATGGAGATCCCACAAGGCGATGAAATCGGATGGATGTGACCTTTCTGCAGTAGCTCCTGAATTTGCCTCTTGATTTCATCATTCTCCAGAATGGAGCGTCGATAAATTGGTCCACTGGGTAGCGGTGCACCTAGGGTCAGATCGATGGAGTGCTTGACCTGACAGTGCAGAGGAACGCCTATGGGGGAGGTGAAGATGTCCTCGTACTCCTCCACGACCTTGTCCATCTATAGTCGTCATGCAGAGGGGCCCTGTCTAGAGGCCGTGGCCACTGTCTTCTTCTTTCCTTGAGGGTGTATCATCAGGAAAACAAATTTCCCAGTTTTGGAAATGAGCTTACTACATTGTTTTGCAATAACCAAAGAGATGGCGGTAGGCAATGCTACCTCTATTATCTTGTACAACTTATTTCCCAATGTAATAATAACAGCACGGGGCCTTGATTCATACACAACATGTCTCTTCCATAAGTATGGTTGTCCTAATAATACATCACAAACTTCAAGGGGAGTAATGTCACACAATAACTCATCCGTGAATGGCTTGAGTTGTATGGAAGGTGACACTGCTGGCGCATGCGAAGATCTCGTCGTTGGTGAGGCCACCCGATGGTGTACAATTGTGGATGTGTTGTGGGCAGTAAGCCCAACCGTTTCACGACCTCTACCAAAATGAGGTTCTTTTGGCTCCCGCTATCGACAATGAACTATAGCAGGGAGCCCTTTACCCACATCTGGGAGTGGAAGAGATGCTCCTCCTCCTCTAGATCTTCGGGTTCATTTTTTTGGATCTTGGCAGTAGCAACAGTGGCATTGGAATCCGCATCAATGATCTGCTTCCCTTGTCGGGTTCTGACTCAGAGTCGAAACATGCATCTGATTCTGAAACCTTTAGCTCAGCCACCAGTGACTGCTTGGCCCGACACTCACTTGTGTTGTGAGTGGAGCTCTTATGGAACTCACACCATTTTCCCGTGTCCTTTTTCAGCTTCGCCGCGCTGTTCTTTACTTGCAGCTTTGGCGGGTTTTCTTGGGCTACCCCGCCTTGGATTTGTCCTTTGTTCTGTGGTTTAGGGGCACCTTTCCCTTGCTTTGGATTCACAGATCCAAAGTCTCGCTTGTTTTGTTTAAACTTCTGCTCGACCTTGACAGCGTATCGGTATGTTGTGCCGAGTGAGGAGATGTTTAGGAATTCTATTTCTTCCTGGATGTACTTTTGCAGGCAACCGTAGTATTTGAGTATCAAATGCTGCTCTGTATCCTTGATACCCAACTTTGTGCGAAGGGTATCGAAAAGATTAGTGAACTCCGACACGTCTTGGTCCCTTCCCTGCCGCAGCGTGGTCCACTTTATGTATTCATCCTCATAGCTTCCGATAGGGTAGTACTACTCCTTGATCGCATCTCAGAATGAATTCCAGGTGGGTACGACTGAAAATAGTGAGCCGGTACTTTCATCCTTCTGCTCGCAGTAGGTTTCCCACCAGTCCTTGATGTGAGGAGCTGCTTTGAGAAGAGCGAAAACAATCTTTTCTCGACTCGAAAATTCATGAACAAAAAAATAACCCTCTAGCAAATTTAACCATTTATCTATGGCATCTGCATCTATCTAACCCTCGAATATGGGGATTTAAAAATTAAATTGTACCTTAAAGGGCGTGGCGTTTCCAGAGTAGCTGCTGGAAGCCGATGCGTCACTTTTGGGTAGCCGCTGAAGGATTTGGGCAAAGCTGTCCATCATCACGTTTCGTTGTCGCTCGAGGGCTTCTTCACGCAAGACTTTGATAGGATCTCTTGCCCCCTCATCTTTCTTCTTATCCACCATGGGAGGCCGTCGGGATTTGCGAGGTTGGTCTTGCAAAGGTTCGACCAGTTCAAGCCCTAACTCCTTATATCCCGACCTCGTTGGGACATCAAAGAAAAACAGAGAAAAAAAGTAGACCGCTTCTGATCTACTGATTTTGATACTTAAACAGGAACACAACAATTACAGAGATAACCATAACAGATATGCAGCGGAAATAATACTCTTTCATTAATGTAAATTACTGAATATGCTTACAAATGTAATGGAAATAAACCAGCTAAGCAATGGTACCTTATCTCTGAGAAAGAGTGGTGGTACATCCTCTGACTGTGTTCAATAAGGTTCGAAGCCTATTTATTGTTGGGAAACAATGGAGAAACCCTTAACATTCCAAAACCTAACCCTAGAAGATGAAACACCAAACTGTGGGCCCCGTTTGGGTAAATTGGTACATCAACTTCCCGGGGTCGTAACTTTGGCATACAATCTCTGTTTGATGTGTACAATAGCTCGTTAGAAAGATCTATCCAAGAACTACCACTTTGGGAAGGATGGACCCATGTTGCCCCTAGATTTCCAAAAATACATTGTTTAGGGCCTCAAAACAGCTCTGGAAGTTCAGGACCCGAAAAAATACTAAAAATAGTAAGTTGTGCTACAATTAAGGAAAATGAAAATGTTGAGAGAAACAATGGTGGGGGTCAAGGTGAACTTAGCAAGGGGCCACCAAGATCCTCCTGGATCACTAAAAGAAGACTTGCCACTGTAAATTTCAGACTCAGAGCAGTAAACCAGGCAAATCAGAGAAAACTAAAGGGAAATGGTGATACTAGAAAAGTTCACACAAAACCATAAAATGACAATCAATCAAACATAAGGATTGGCTCCCCAGTATGGTTGCCGATTTGTGGTGTAGGTAAATTCTCAGTGCGGACATAGACAAATCCTTTAGTCCGAGAGAGCAAGTCTAGCCACAAACAAACAATCTATGGAAAACTTCCTTAAGCTGGAATCAAATAAGAGGGCCTACCTCCAACTACTTTTCGTTTCCTTCCTTCAAATACCTGAAACAAGCAAACAAAAAACAACAACAAACGTGATAGTATACAAATTACATTCAACCTACTTAACAGGTCAAAGAACATTAAGCCATCAAATGTAAGATAACACTTTAATATAGGAAATCAATCAATAGTTGTATTCATATAAGTTCAGAAAGATATTACAGTCTCCTCTGATGTATCCGGGTTCCCACACTTCTGCTAGCATCTCATGGATAACCCGAAAAATGGAAGTTTTAAGGCTTCTTCCCTTTAGTCTCAAACCAAACCAAACACACTATTCTTCCTCAAACATAGACTAGAGAGCTACAAAATATAGATGTCTTGCTGATTATTCAAGCTCCAAAAATACTAAGACTGAAACTAGTTTAGCTTGTAAAAGGAGGGGTTTATATAGCTTTGATGGAGGGGAGATGGTTCCTCTTATCATGGGATAAGGCCTTATCTCTTGGTTTTGTTCCATCCTAATAGAGGAAAGGATCCCAAACTAACTTCTTCGGCTCCATCTAGCCCAACCATTTACCAGACTTCCATTATGAAGCTTCTAGAACTGGAAGCTTCGACCCCATATTTAAAAAAATTGCCAAAAGAGGATCAGCGCAACTAAGAAAAGGCTCAATATCATCGTATGATGCTCGTCATGGTTTTAATCTCTGCAAATCGGCACGAGGAGGAGGAAATGGGTCATTAGCGCTGTTATTGTAAACTAGGGTAAAAGGAAGATTGTTGGGAAATGCTGCAAAAGGGAATTGTTATGCTCATGAAGAGGGCCATAATGGTAGTTTCTTCATGATGAGAAAGCATGTAGGGTTTGTTGTAGAGGTTCTCTAGGATCATGGAACAGGGAGTATGGGGACAGTGACAAAATGTTGTGTAACACTCTTTGAGATTTTCGTCTCTGTTGTTGGTTTTTCTTGTTTTTCTACTGTTGTTTCTTTTGTTTGCAACTCTGCTACTAGATCTGCTTCTTGTTTCCATGGTTGTCACTTTTGCTGCTGGTATTGTTTGCTACAAGATTCTTGGGTTCTTCTTTGTTATTTTTGTTTGCATGCAAACTAGACTCACCCTTTTGAAATCCAAGACCAGATTTATCCAATGGTGATCTCTAGATCTCAAACAAACTATCCAAGGCCACAATACCCTTCTCCATATTTCGTTTCTTTCTCGAGAAGGTCACTTCAGGTTCTAATCTCTCAACCTCTTCTATCTTCTCTTAGTACTACTTCCTCATACCTTCCTCAATTATTTTCGATTCTGCCAACTCAATATTTAAGATGACAATATCTTCCTTGAGATTTTCATCCTTATCATCACCCTGTAAAGATCTTAAACTTGAAGTTTGATAATAGAACCATTAACTATTTTTGAAGTGATTAATCCCTGAAGAATATAGGGAAAATCTGCAATAATTTTTCTTGATCCTTGCATGCAACTGTTAGTCCATAAATTTCAGTTCTAAGACCCTTAATAGCATTCTCATCTCCACTATGAAATTCAACATGATCAAAATATGAATCATCAAAATTGTAACTCAAAAGAAAATCATTAATATTTATACCTTTAGGTTCATGATTTTCTAATTTCTTCTCATCATCTGTTAAATCATGTGCACTAGAAGAATGAGACACTTGTGGCTGAGATTATTGATCTTGAAGGCCCTTCTTTTTGTTCTTATTCTTATTCTTCTATTTATTCTTCTTCTTGTTACTCTTCTTCTCATTTTCCTTATTGATGATGGTACCATCTCCAAATATGAATTCTAGCTTGTCCACATTTTCTTGGCATATTTCAAACCTACTAGCCTCTTCAAATCATCATCATGAATATTCTTGTAGATTATGCATCTAGCTTGTGCATCCTGCTACAAAACTTCATCTGCAGTTGGATCCTTGCCACAACCTTCACATACTACTCTCAAAATGTTAGATCCACAAGATAATAATTGAGATTTTGCATTTTTGTGCCATACCTTTTAATTTTCAACAACGAGGACAACCATTCTGAAAAAATTCAAGTTTTTTCCAACAAATACCATCTTTATTCTCCAACGATCAATATGCAACCAAGAGCCCCGCTCTGATATCAATTGTTGGAAACCTTTGAGCACTACTAAGAGGGAGGTGGTTGAATCAGTAGTGTGTCTTATTACCAAAATTTGTCTTTTATTTAGTTTACTAAATCACACACACTAATTAGAGGCAACTCATTAAAGATTTGTAGATATATGCTTCAATCATAATCAAGAAATAAACCACATGAGCAAGATAATGATGAAAAAGAACAGAAGAAATCATAAACACATGAGACACAATATATATGGTGGAAAACCCTTGATTAAGCAAAACATTCACCACCCTTGCTACTATTGTGCTGTTGTGAATCTTCTATTAAGAAAAATAAGTCTTTTACATAGATTTTTTGACTCCCATCAGCATGGAGACTTGAACTCATATACAATCAACTGAATTCGATCAGTCTGGAGACTCTATTCTACTGATCAACTGAGAACACTATGTTCTACATGGATCTACGGACTACCATCCACTGAAATCCACCATGATCAATTGATCCTTGCCCCACTCTGATTGGACTATCCAACTGCCATTCGATTGAGAAATTGTTCCTTTTGCCAAAAAATTGCAATCATTACTCCACATCAATGAAGTCACTGCTCCTTTACTCTATGTATACCTCCTTTCATCTATTTTCAAACTGGATCCAAAGAATTTCTACTCAAACCGATTTAGCTTTGCAATACGACCTCTAGTAGCATGACATCATCATATAAATCAAAATAATACTAGAAATATGTGCACTCAATTCTATCAAAATAGTGGCCACATCAAATATGAAGTACTATCAAACCCTCACAACAATATAATGTTGCATACTATAATTAACATCATAAGATACTATGGCTATGTGCCAAATGAATCAGTATCTCCTGCAAAAACAATTGTGAGAGTCACCAACAAAAACATTATCCAACATCCTACAAAGGCTCTCTAAACAATCTCTACTCCAACAACATCAAATCTGATCTACTCTGCAACATGCTTCAATTTTGCTCCTTTATCTGCCATTAACACTCACCCACTAAAGCATCTATGCTCTCTAATAGGTATGAAGTATAATCACCCTTTGCAACCTTCGTACACACATACACTTAACATCCTACATCACTCAACTCTAAAGTCGAATATATAAAACATGTAGGGTGAAATTGAGCTTGGGGTTAGCAATTAAAGGTGCACAAATTGGACCAAATAAATCCACTAAGACCACTACTTTTTCACTAAATGTGTTCACATCATTGGAGGACATTTTCAAATTATTTATGACCTTTACAACCTATTCATGAAGCGTCTAGAAATTTCCATGCTATTTTCTTCCAATTTGCATGAGGAATGTTGAGAAATTATTGTGAAAATCCTCAGTCGCATGCATAACAAAGGCCAAAATTGACTAGAACATTCAGTCGTTCCCATATGCATGTATGCCAACAAATGGAGCCTTTTAGTCGCTCCCAGAAGATTGGCTCCATGCGACTGAGGATGAGGATGAATAAAAACATCAAGACTTTATCTCAGGACCTATACCACCTATTGGATGATATTCTTTAGCTCCTGTACATGCCTCCAAACCTATGACATATCCTCTAACACATCTACAAGTGGATCAAACATGTATCCAAAGTGTCACTACCAAGTTGAATTAAAAGGCCAACAAACAAGGTTGGCAAGAGTGCCAATAAGTCCTCTACTCTCCAAAAAACATATGCACAAGATGCAATACCTCTAATGATCTGTAAACCTCTACAACATCATAATAATCTTCATGAGACCAACACACTACTGAAATAAGTCATCTCCATGAACATAAGCATGAAGACCCAGATGAATACCTAGTCATAAATTCAACTAGTGTGCCAACAAACCATCACATGTAGATCTGCATCATCAACCTGTAGTAGCCTTATAAACCAAACCAATGCCATCATTTTACCATCATGAGTATGATATTATACTTTTGACATCAATTCCAACACAATCATCCCAATGCCATCATAATCAACTACTACCATGCTATTATGAATGGCATCCAAACATAAGCTAGGCCAGAAGAGTTGACATCAATGCCAACATGAGCTAGCTGCCATCATGAAGCAATGCCAACATTAGCTAGTTGGATCCATGCAAACCATAATGCCAAAAAAGACAAGTGACATTGAAACACCAAACCTGGTTATGATATTCTGCTTCAAAAATTAGATGACTTCCTAGTCGTTGACTTGCCTTAAAGGAACCACTTCGGCCCACCAGTTTAAGTAATTTGTTGTTGTTAGGATGTATCAGCGTGGCTTCGAAAAGTGTAGAAAGATATCAACAATAACATCTACTCCCCATTGTTGGAGAGGTTCCTCGACTGCTATTGGTAATAGTGGGGTGACTGAATTTTGATCTTGACCAACACATCTCTCGTATGTTAGGCACTTTCGAGCGTAAGCATGGGTATCCTTAAGAAAAGTAGGCCAATAATAACCAACCCTCATTATTTTATGAGCAATTGTATCGAGCAAAAAGTGTCCACTTGTTGATCCATTGCGTAAATCCTTTAATACCCTTTATGTATCCCGAGGCCCTAAGCATCTTAGCAAGACTATGGTGCTTTCATAAAATCATTGCATGTATAAATTGGTAGGATAGAGCTTTAAGACAAATTTTCATCTTGTGTTTATTTAATAAACGTGTGGGACATGTGTCATTCTCTAAATATTACTGTTGTAGTGTTTTCTTCTCAATGATGTACGAAAAGAACCCACTTAAGATTGTGGATGACAAACAATCTCAACAATATAAATGGCTACTAAACATTGTAGATCTACCACTATTGATAGAAACAAAACATGCCAAAATTCTGATCTATGCTATGATCATAGTTAAACAATGAAAGAAAGAGTAATAACCCCAATTATCCAATGGAAACCAGATATGTAAAGAATAATTTTATAATAACACCTGTGAAGAGAACAGATAAATGTTACCAGTCCCCCTCTATGGGATGGGTTCTTGGCTATCCTCAAACATTTTCAGCTTCTGTAGAGTTTCTCTCCTCTATAATCCATAAACCCAACAAAAATATGGTGCGTGACAATGAAAATAATCTGAGCTACGACAATGAGTGCAATAATGAAAATAATCAAAAGTGAACAATGAATGGAAAACCCTCCTATTTATAACAAAATATTGAGTTATCCTCGAATAATGAGTAATGATAAAATATTATTGATCTCATTCTTGGAATTACCACTTGGAATAGTTTATTATATTTGTTTAGGAGGGAAAAAGTATTTAAACTTTTATTTAGATATAATAAATAAATAAATGATTTATTTATTATCTCAAGGAATTAGTTTAGGAATAATAAACAAATAATGATTTATTTAATTATTCCTAAGGTATTTAGTCAAATTTAACAAAGAATCGTAATTAATTAATGATTAATTAGTTATTCTTAGAGAAAAATAAGAAAAATAATGATTTATCTGTCTATTTTTCATGAATTGTCAAATTTAACAAGGAATAATAATAAAATAATGGGTTAGTTAATTATTCCTAGAAGAAAATCAAATAAATAGTGAGTTATTGAATTATTCTTCATGGGTTTAAATATAAATTACTTAATAAAGGTGGTTTATTAGGCAATTTCTCACAGTAAAAGCAATTTTGCTAGGGTAAAATTGACTTTACATGGTATACTTCGATCCATATAGTAAATTAGGCTAGATGATCGATTTTTTGGTGATAACAGATTTCCCCCCAATGTATGAGCGTTAGGAGAAAAACATATGACCGAAGTACATTGTAAAGACACAATCACTTAGACAACACAGGGGAGTCAAGGGGGGAGAGAGAGAGAGAGAGAGAGAGAGAGAGAGAGAGAGAGAGAGAGAAATGAAGCCGAAGATGAGAGAGGATATTGACAGAGAGGGCGAGACTAATGCAAGTCTCTTTTATGTTGTGGTACCAGACCTCAATGAGGCGGGGGAGGCATACCCATACCTGCCGAGATAACTTAGTACAAAAATAATGGTTTGCATAGAAATATGAAACTAAGCAATAAAGTACATGTTGAATGGTACATGACATGTTGGCATAACAGAGCGAAAAAATAATACAATGTGTCCCATATACATAATGCACCCGATAAAAACACGAGCTAGGAATAAATACAATAATATCTCAGTAGATGAGATACAAAGCCTCTTCCCTCAAGAAATAGGTGGGAGGGAGGGTAGAACAAGTAGAGAAGCCCTACTGAACAAGGAAGGGCTCTACAAAACTGAATGGATCATCTAGAGGAGATGTGCATGCTATGAACACTGCGATCGGTAGGAACCAAACCCATCAACTCTGTGGAATTACGTCTGAGGTTGTAGCATAGTAGGTTTGCATCCAAGCATGTGGGGGGCTACCTGAAGGGCCACCCATCATGGGGCCTGAAACATCTCACACACACTCAGGAATCACTGATACAATCTACTGCATCACTGGACCATAAAGAGTATGGATAACGAACATGAAACGACCAAGTCAAAGGGAAATAATGAGACCCTTTGCTCGATCCAAGGCACCGAACAAGAATGGAAGCTAGAATTGAGATACACCAGCCTCTATGTTGTTCTTTTGGAATAAATACACTGATGTCGACAAAATAGGGCCCGCGATAGATGAGGCAATGGGGATCCTCAACTAAAGTGTCAGGGAAAATAATAACGTGACTGATGGATTGACACCAGGGATAATGGTGAAATGGGACAAAGGGACAAACAAAGGACTACCCTTGTTAGAGCATAAAGTGCATGGTTGACGTGGTAGCAACTGACTCAACTCCGAAGGGGATGGAGATAGTATGATTGGAGGCCAAATTGGGCAACACAGGATGAAAGATAAGCAAATATGGATGGAATACTGACACATGAGATGATGGGACTTGAAAGAGACTCCAAGAATGCAAGGGTGACTCATTATGGATGCTCTGAACAACATTGACTCGATGACGCTGCCACACAAACTAGATCCGATGGGGACCATGAAAACATGAGTGAATGATGGTTACACACAACGAAAATCGACATATGGTACGACAAATATTAAGAGGAGATGGACCTCAAAGTATAAGTGTCACTTTATGATGAAATTCTATTTTGAGAGGCGACAAAGTGACCCTTCTTAGAAAAAAAGCTTCCTTGTGAAGTTCCAAATCATCAAAAACTAAGGAAGACCCATTATAGAGCTTGGTGAGAGATTTCCAATGGTATTGAAGGGTTGTCAAACTGAGATATGAAGATCATAGTAGATAAACCAACCATTGGAATCGGGGCCTACGACTTTTAGGCAAGTGGCCTTACTTGTCTAAAGATCGCCTTAATGCTTCTTGGAATGATGGTTCCTGGTGAAGAATTAAGGGAAGAAGAAAATGAGAATGAATTATTGCAGGAGGTCTAGAATCATCCTCACCCACTAAGTCAAAAATGGGTACTATTGGGTGCAGGAATTACACTTAAGCAAGCTCCTTCAACACTTAGTTGTCAACCCGAGGGTTTCGTAAACTTAGAGACAAAGCGCAAGTAATTCCAGAAGTGGTATGAACTTTTCCTATTTCTATTCCTACTTCTCAATTGAAATCTTGCAGAATCAAATAGAAAAAATCAGAAGGGAAACTACATCAAAGTAATTCTAGTGTTGGAATGTAAAAGAATGAATTTGCGAAGAAATCAAATAAAGGAACTTTCACACTATTGCAGACAATCTTAACTACTGAAGTAAACTCTATGTTTATCCTCATTATGGGTGGTTCCAGTTTAACAAGTGGGCCCTTGAAAAGATATGCCTTCAAAGAATTTTCATTCTCACACTAAGCGGTCGTTCTTGTAATCTTGCAATCTTCTTGCACTAGTACAGGTACAAAACTTATGTGAGAAGTATATTTTACATTTATACTGAAGACTTATGTCTTCATGTAGGGGCTCTAAGCCTCAAGGCTTGGAGCACTCTGTTCCTATAACAAAACACTGGTTCTTGTATCAGAACAAAGCTTCCTACACCAAATATTCCAATTTGCTTTTGGGAAAAAATGCGTGTTGACTATAAAAAAGAATTGCAAATGCGAGCAAAATCTGAAATAACTTGCACATGAAAAAGAATGCTTTAATCAGCTTAATCTCGCAAATAGAAATAAAATTTTAAGGTCAAAACAATCTTCAAAAGTTAAATAAAATTTTCTTCAGTCAAAGGGTTTTGCATGCAATCAAATCTAACTCGAAATGGGTTCACTATAATATTTCAAATTACTTTTAATTCTTTTCCTTAAATTGTGAGATGTAGTCATAACTTAAGATATTGCAACAATGCTCTTTTCTATTTCATGAAGTCATCTTTAGTCTTTAGAATTTTAACTTTTAATATAAAAATGCCTCCTTCTGATGATGAACACTTACTTTGTAGAAATGGATTAAATCATGTAAAGGAAAAATAATGAAACACTTGCTGTAAATGAACTAGCAAACCAAAGTGCCACATTCTACATGCACTCGTGCAAGAATAATCTTCTCTACAAGATCCAAGTGAAAGAAAACCAGAAATAAATTACAGGAAGTAAAGTAATTCAATTTGACTTTCACACAACGGATCCATTCACACTTTGACTATTTAACGAAATAAATTAGAATTCTTAAGCAAGAATGAAATTAAGATTTAAACCACGTTTCTACAAATAAACAAAGTTAACGCACACCTCTAAGATAACGAAAGCAAGAGGGTAAACGATTTGGGTTGGCTGGGCCCTAGCTGACGAGCTCGTTTTTTGTTTTAGGAAACGAAAACCTTTAGCACATTAATAACACATGAATGAAGAATTAAAACGCAGAATGAGAAAATCATGGTGCAAATCCTTGTATTAATTCCAATAAGAAAATATACATTATGGGTTCAAGTCCAGTCCAAAATGAGGACGACAACGAGATTACACAATAACTAGAAATTACTACTACATTGCTATCGTTACCGCTCGCTAACCTAGTTTTATTTGAGAGCTATACTTTATACAACCCTTTGGCCTATGTCCATAATAAAAAATTACATAGTCATTCCAAATCGAGCCTTTCGGCCGAAATGAAATAACAAACAAAATTACAAAAATAAGCCAGCGCTATAATAAGTTGTGAACTAATCGTTGGCCGTAGACCTTATCCTCGACCATATACCTGACTATCCTCGACTTGAGTTCAACTCCGGATGACTGCAACCAAACTGGACAACACGAACCAAGATGCCCGCATGAAGTGATCAAGCTGCTGCGGAGATCACGGAACAGATAGTTGCTGGTGGTGCAAGAATTTAGCTGCACTAGATCAAGCTAGTATAATGATTAATACTTTAGCTTATTGAATACTATAGGAAAGTAAACATTAGTTACAAGAAATATTAAAGGCACAAAATCTATATAAAATTATTATAAGCACCTAATAAACCTTAAAAATGAAAGATGAAGTTTATGTAGGAATAGACAGTATTCTTGGACTAGTGTAGGAATGAGGAGGTTTATGGAGATAAACAAAGGTTAATAATTATGGTTTTGTAATAGGAAGGGGGTAAAAATAGAGCATTTCGGCCTACCATCATCCTCCCATCCCTAAGCTATTGTGTGTCCTCACACAACCTTTACTTCCTGCAAAAATCTTCAACATAGGGAGCCATCTTTCAATCCTGCACTTGGATACAGATCCCTACTTTCACTACCTTTGTCTTCTTACCTTGGGATTTCTTACGTTGTTTGGTCACCTTCTTGAGGCACTTGTAGCATTTAGAAGCACAGAACTTCCATACCTTCACTTGACGTTTCTATTCTTTGACTTCTTCTACCAACTCTATCTTGCCTTGCTTCTACCAAGTCTACTCCTTCATGACCTAGTTTAATGCCTCAAAGTCATGAAATTACTGTTCGAGATCTACTATCTAGTTATTCCAATAGAGGGTAGTGGTCTCTGCTTCCAAATCATCTGGTGCAAGCACTTTTCTGCAATTGATTCAAAACATGTATCGTCGTTGCCAAGATCAAAGTTATCTTGGCCATCCAACATCTGCATCATAATATCACCAAGGGTTTCTATGCCAAGAGCTTCCATGTCACTGAGGGTTTCATTCCCATGTGCATCTAACTCACCAGGGGTTTTAGTACCCTGTACATCCAACTCATCTGGGATTTCCGTACCCTGTTCGTTAAGCTCATCGGGGGCTTCAGTACCCTATTCATTCACCTCATCAAGGGGTTCAGTACCCTGTTCATTCAACTCATCAGGGGATTCACTACCTTGTTCATCAAAATTGTCGATGGTTTCTATGTGCTATGCCTCATCATCTACCTAACCCTTTTTCGGGTCTCTACTTGCACTTGGTGTCATTATTTTCTTCTTTAACTTATGAAGGAAGGCCGATAAATGTATAACATCCTCCTTCTCTGCATTTTATTCATTCACCACAGTATGAGTTGCTGCACCACAAGAACCGAGAGGTTTTCATCTTCAAGTGAAGCCTAGAGTGACTTGTTAATCAAAATCGGGGAGCTTGATTGAGCACGACTTGTCCTTGAAGAGACAATTCTTCTCTTAGTTGAGGTCCTGCTCACTTTTCTTTTTGCCGAGGACGGAGTTTCTTCAATAGATTTCTCCTCTGCTTGCACTCGTTTGTTCTTGCTTTTTGTCTTGGGAGGGTGCGGGGTCTCGACTTTTCTCTTCTTTCTTGCACTCTTCCCAGCTAACTCCCTGCACTACTTTCCCAAAATTCTTTCAAGAACACTTCCCAAGTTATTTCCTTAGCCTCAAACTCTTTCTTAACCAGGATTTCAATAAGGTCGTGATGGTACAATTTATATGCAACCCAGCTCGCACCCCCCTTTGCACTCCTTTCACCATTTTCTCTAAACTTCGGAGCAGGTAATAAGGGAAATTGATGATTTTCCCTGATTCAAAATGTAGCAACAACCAAATATGGTACACGAACATTAATGTGTAACGTCCCTCACAGGTCAGAAACTTCTGTAATATGTATAGGAGGTCTCACCATTTTCCAAGCATTGCGCTTTGCGGAAGCCCTTTCTTCCAGTCGACTATGAGCTTCTGGTCGACAAATAATTGGCACCATCTTTTCTTTTCGATCCTCTCCTTTTTGAGCCATTGTTTCCCTATAGTTGACAAGCCTGTAGCTTGCGCTATAGATTCTTTCGTGACCTCAAATTCTAGTGAGCCTACCTTAGCTCAGCCTCCCTCAAATGTGTTTGCAAATTCTAGAGGCAAAACCATATCGAACCCATCGAATTTCTGCAAAAATGGGAGAAATCCCGATTCTTGCAATAGTGCAAGACTATTTCGATATTCAATTGTCTTCTCTATCTCCTTCATAGATGATAGTTCATGTCTCACGGGCGCCATCTTGTTTGAATCCACCTGAATTCTTTGTCACAACCTTAGGAAGATTTCACACTACAGAGTGCAAAGGGGCTGTCGAGAATTTTATGACAGAGGTCCGCCCATCCACCGCCTTATCGATCCCTTCCATCCAATCACGTTCAATCATTAAAATCATCTCTTCAGGATGGAAGCACACACGTATCAATCATCTACGGTAGGAAATGATAATTGGAGGAGGTGGAAGTTTTTACGATGGCGGTGTAATGGTCATGGATGATCGGATTATGAGGTAAGGCCATCATGAAAAAGTGATGGAGGATCGTTTCACAAGGAGGTAAGTGTGGGGTTTTGGTTAGATCTGTACTATCCATGTTTGCCTCATAATTCACATAAGGTGTACTTCGGTACTCATTGAAAAGATTAGATCTCGGAACCTAAAATATCTTGCACTTTAAATGATTTCTACCTAAATTAGTAAATGACAAAGAAAAGTCTTAACCAAAATTTAAATAATATAATGCTATGATATATCACTGTGGCAGTCATTCATATGAAGAAATACGAAGAAAATTTCCCAATAAGCGTTCTGCATCAAGCGCTGATCCAGGTGGATATTGGTGGCCACCCACCTATCCCATTTGGACCCCCGCAACTGTCTCTTTCAGTTTTTCAGTTTCCATAATTGTAGCACAATTTACTATTTTTAGCAGTTTTTTCGGGTCCTGAACTTCCGGAGCCGTTTTGAGGCCTTAAATGACATTTTTTGGGAAATTTGGGGGCAACATGGGTCCATGGACCGATGTTGCTCTTCCCAAAGTGGTAGTTCTCAGATAGATCTTTCTAACGAGCTATCATACGCATCAAACAAAGATCGTATGCCAAAGTTACGACCCCGGGAAATTGATGTACCAATTTACCCAAAACGGGGCCCACAATTTGGCGTTTCATC
>APFE031548674.1:106356-126398 GCA_000404065.3 Pinus taeda
GGGGGGGGGGGTGAATCAGTAATATCAGATCAATAATTTAATTTTCAAAGCTGATTTGTATACGCTACTTCAGCTTAGTAAACTAGCGTGTATACGTAACTGTAGTTAATGCAACCCATATATGTAAAGATATTTTGATTTACCCAAATTATCATGCATTAAACTTGAACCAGTATATCAGGAATTCATTAGACGGTGTAGTAAATACAAAATAAAGCATCACACATAAGCAACACACATGAAAACCAAGATATAAGGTGGAAACCTAATGTGGGTGAAAACCACTTGCTGCAATTGTTTCTATCTTCTTTTAATAATAAGAGAATTATGTTTACAATTTTTTGTACTGGTGCAGTCTTATACCAGTTCGCAGGCTTCTACCTGTAGAAGTCTATAACCTTCTCTCATTCTCCAGCTTCTACTGGAAGGTAACTACAACCCCCAAGCTCTTGTACTAGCTGATATGTTTACTAGTACATAGATGCTGGTCTACAGAAGGCTACAACCTTCTCTTTTCTTCCAGGGATCACGTTTCATAAATTTTCAGACTAGATCCATCAATAAAATCATTCAATCATCAAATATATCTGCATCAACTAATCTCCTTTTGAACCGACCACAACTGAATCAATCAATCAATCCATCAATCTGATCATTCAGAATGCTGTCACTAGAATACAGTAACCATAACCCAAGCCAGAACCCGGAACACTGCAACAACAAATAGAAGCAACTAAAACATATTTTATAATGTATACACTACTTCAATGTGTCAAACATACGTGCATACACGCTTTCCTCAAGACGAACCAGTGTACAGATCTGCAAATCAAATTTATGATGTATACGCTACTTTGATATGTAGAACTAGCGTGTATATGCTCCTTTTCTAAAGCGAACCTGTGTACGGATCTGTAAATGATGATTTAAACATTACAACTATTCTAGACTTCAGTCATACCCAGATCATCATATTTACAGACTACAACATGCGCCAGTTATTGAGCTACATGATCAAACCACATAAAGATAATTCACTTCAAGCCTTGAGATCCTGATACATCATTAGATCTTATCCTTCATCAAACGCCAAGGTTCATCCTTGGTTCAGATCAAGCACAACACCATAAGCCAATAACCTACCTATTATATCTCACACTTCATTAGATATTTGATACTTTCACACTTGGCCTAATGATCTTCTCCTCCTTTTATAGTTTTAGGCCTTTCTTAATACCATGGACTAAAACCACTTAGGACCAATACCTTGGATCAAATACCTAGGGTCAATACCTCGGATCCGATACCTTGGACCAATAACATGGATCAAAATACCATGGACCAAATACTTTGGACCAAACACTTAGTTTTTGAAGGTATATGCGCTTTTCCTTTTGTGAAAGTGCATGTGTACGTATACGCGACTTGTATACAGTGAACCCGCGTGTATACATGGCTTGGGCAGTGGTGAACCTGCGTATACCTCTCTTTCTTCATTCTGTGTAGTCTTGTCTATAACTCTGTGCTGTTAACCTGTAGTACTCTGATCTTTCATCTGAGAGAGTTGCTTTCTGAACTAATTCCTTGAAGCTTCCCTGCATTTCATCACATTTGTAAACACTCCTATCATGCATTCTATCACATCTAATATCTGTTATGTAGATTCACCTAGTTACCATATACAAGTGAGATGTTTTTCTACAAGTGGGTTGCCATCAAGTACAACACATATATCATAATTCCAACAATATATATATAATATATATATATTCTTCCTATTTTCTCTTTATTTTATTATATGAGGAAAATAAAGAATCAGATCTTCAACAGGTTGGTGTTGCCACCTACCATCTCCTTTTCAAATTGCTGTTGGACTTGCTGCATAAAATCTCCTTTAGTAAGGGGCTAAAAATACACCTTCAATCTGTTCCCATTTACCAGGAACACAAAATTCCGTCCATCAATAGTTTTGATTTCTACTGCTCCATTCTCAAACATTTTGATGACCCATAAGGTCCCATAGAGCATGTATGGAATTTCCCTTTAAAATTTTTAAATCTAGAATTGTAAAGGAGTACCCAATCACCTGGTTGGAACTGCTTCTTCTCGAGAGAATTATCATGCCACTTCTTGCGCTGCTATTGAACCAATATGTTTTGCTGAACAACATCCCCTCGAAATTCATCTAACTCATTCAAATGTAGAAGACGCTTCTGTTGTGATTCAGAGAGATCTAGCCCTAATTGGACTGCGGCCCTGAAAGTCTTGATCTAGAACTATATCGGCAAGAGGACTTGTTTCCCATACACCAGCTCATATGGTGCGTGTGCCGTGCTGTTTCTCCAAGTGGTTCGATATGCCCACAAGGCTTCCAGAAATTTGTCAGCCCAATCCTTTCTATGGATATTTACTATCTTTATAAGGATGGACTCAATCACCTTGTTTGTGGACTCCACCTAATCATTTTCTTGCGGGTGATACAATGTAGATTTCCTGTGCCAGAATTTTTATTGCTCCATCACACCCTGTACCAGATTAGAAATAAACTGTAGACCATTGTGCGAAACAATTTCTCTAGGTACACCAAATCTAGTGAAGATTTCAGTAAAGAGAAAATCAACAACACATTTTTCAGTAGCAAAAGAAACAACTTTAGCTTCTACCCATTTTGTAACGAAATCTGTAAAAACCAAAATATGCTTTTTATTTAATGATGTTGGATTTATGGGTCCTACAAAACTAATGTCCCATTTTTCAAAAGGCTCAATCATAACTTGAGGACATAGGCATTTCATTGGTTTTATTAGGTTGGCCAATTTGCTGACAACTATCACATCACTTTACATATTGTTTGGCATCGTTAAAGAAGGAGGGCCAAAAATAACCAGCACGTAATACTTTGTATGCAATCTGCTTATCAGCGAAGTGATCTTCGCAAGGTTCATCATTGATCCAAATGGATCCAAGAATGCTCTCGAAGTCTTCACAATCTCTTTAAAAATCATGCCAAAGATCAAAATATTTTAAAAGATCAAAGTTAACGTAGAGGAAACACCCTTAGCAAGGAAGAGAAACACTATTGGGAGGCCCAAAACCCATGAAATCGTGAATAAATAGAGTAAGGAGGCGTGGAACAAGTGATGCACAATAACCGTCCAATCTAGCCGATCAATGGTGGATCGGTAATCGCAATCGGCGGTGGCCTTTGGTGGAGATCGACGGGATTCACATGAGTCTTGCGACATCGATCAACAGAATTGGCGAGATCCAAATAAGGCATGCGATGATGATTTGCGGAGTTAATCTGGACTGTTGATCAAGCGTATAGATCGACGGCCCATATTACATCGCCAGATCACTATCGGGGGATTGCAGAAGCGCTTACACATGACGAAAGGGTTATTGCGATGAGCGATTGCGATATATCGCATCACCGCATTGCCTCAGAACTATGCAGTGGAGCGGAGCTTATAACAACAAATGAAGCGATATTATGGACCTTATAATATAATAGGAGGCAGTGCATATATTTTGAAGTCTGGAAAACTGAGTTTTCCTTTGTAAATCGCATTTTCACGTACAAATGAAGAACCAAAGGGAAAAGCGCTGATGTGATGTTGTGGACCTGAAAAGGGTTTATTAATGATATTGGATAGTATTTCAAGACCAAGAATGAGGGATTTACAGTGTTTTAATGTATTTTCATATTAAATGAAATACACAGAGACAAAGCCATTCCAATGTGCGATAACGACCGATAGGCGGACCCAATAAGGGAATGAAGTATATTGTACGACTTTTGAAGTTCGACATATAAAATTTTGGTGGCTTTTCTCTGTTGAACTGTATTTTCATTGTTAAAACAGTGCGCAGCCATTAAAGGCATTTCAAAGGCTCGAAGCACTCTAGCGCTGCGGAATGGGTGGCCACCTCCTTTCCATGCATTAGGCAATTATTGTATAACGTTGGAGAGGGATTCAAAGCATTCAAGAGGCCAGGGAGACTAAGAGCCCAAGATGTGAAATGAACAGGCAGCACGGTTGGCTTTTAAAAGCCACATACAAAGAGCAAACGAGAGAGCAGTATTCAGGCAAATGTTGAGACATAGTTTAGGATAGAGAGCATTAGGGGAGTCTGTGTACTCTTAGAGAACTTGAGATATTCAATTAAGCTCTTATTATTGTATTTCTGTTTGTGTGTGAGGCTCAAATTGAGCTCACTGTTGTAAGCAAAAATCTACTTGAAGACATAATAGAGAGGCCATCGCTGAAGGTTGGACCAGGAGATGTAGCCCAAGAGTATTGGGTGAACTCCTTATTAAATTTGTTGTGTATGTGTTGCCTATTATGTTTGTTTTACTGCTTCATTGTTTGTGCCTTTTGTAATATTATCGATCCATTGCATAAAATGACATAGAAAAATCCATGCACATAGTTCTGCAATACCTTATTAATTGTCTTAGATCTCATTTACATGTCAAGTGGTATCAGAGCTTTAGGTTGCTAAGGTTAGACAAGCTTGTGCTGGACTGTTTGTGAATGATAACTAGATCAAAGCTTAAATTAGGAAAAGGAGAATTGGTTGAATCTAACCCAGAAATTGGTAGAGTCTATACTAGGAGGAAAATGTCAGAAGAAATTGCCTTGGAATCAGACTCTTAGTTCATGGACAGTTTCATGACTATGAGAGCCATGGTTGAAGAAATGTATAGAGAATTTAAGAAAGGTCGAAGTGAAGATTCTTCAACTTCCCAATATGACAAAGGAGCAGAAGAATCTCTCCTAAATGACCATTCTAAAGGCAAAGGGAAAGAAGAAAAGCTTTCCACACCTCCTGATAGTCCTGAAAATAAAAAGAAGAAAGAATCTTTGATTAAATTAGATGTTAAATTTTATTTGCCAATATATGATGGAGAGTTAAATGTAGAAAAGCTGGATAATTGGATTAGGCATATTGATGTGTATTGCAGGGTGCAGAGCATTGACTCAGACAAAAGTAAGATTCAGCTGGCTAGCCTATGCCTTGGAGGAACTTCCTTGGTATGGTGGGAAGGAAGAACACAAGATGACTTGAAGAAGCATGGTACAATTCTTTCTGTCTGGAGTGAATTTGTTTTTGCAATTAAAAAAAGATTCTATCCACTAGCTTATATGCAGCAAGCTATGATGGGTTGGCAAACTCTGTGCCAATTAAAAGGGCAAAGTGTACAAAGTTACACTCAAGAATTTAGAAAAAGAACTTTGATTCTAGGCATTTCTTTAGACTCACTTGAAACTTTGCTGAAGTATATAGGTGGTCTACACAGTTATTTGAGACATACCATTCTCATGTTTAACCCTACTAGCATCGATGAGGCATCTGTCCAGGCTACCCATCTAGAAGAAAGAGGCAAGAATGTGAACCCAGAGATTGGGGGACCACCCAAACCCACCGCAAGCAAGAAAAAGGAAAGGAGGAAGCCGAAATGGAAAGAGAGGAAGGCCAATATTGTACAAAAGGCCAAACCTTCATGCACTCATTGCAAGGAGGATGGACATGATGATGAACATTGTTGGTCTTTGCATCCAGAGATGAAACCCAAGAAGTTCGATGGCAAGAAGAAGAAGACTAATGCTGCATACAAAAAGATTTAGGGTCAGACTCAGGTGATGAAACAACAATTGCAGCCACAGGTATAAAAGGTAAAAATTTTGAGGCATCTACTAGTAATTTTGCACAAACTATTGATAGTGAAGAAAAGGAGAGAAGAAGACATGAGTTTTTTCATATTACAGTTATTTCCAATTATCAAAAGATTGATACTTTGTTTGATAGTGGCTCACAAGTAAATTTAATTTCTAAAGCAATTGTAAAGAAATTGGGACTGCTAACCACACCTCATAGGAAGCCATATCCATTAGGTTGGGTATGTGATAAAGCAAAACTACAAGTGACTAGAAAATGTAAACTTAGGTTTTCTTTTGGGTCAATATTTGTGGATGAGGTCGAGTTAGATATTGTTCCCTTGGATATATGTGGAATTGTTTTAGGAAGTCCTTACTTGTATGATAGAAAATCCATATTCTATAGAGATTAAAATAAGTATCAACTCATTAAAAATGGAATCGAATATATTGTAAAAGCTCATAAACTCAAGAATAATTATACTTTCATAAACTCAAGGCAGATGAAAAGAATTGTAAATTCATGCAAGCAATTTTTATTGATGGTTGTAAAGGAAAAGGAACTTGATAAAACCAATGTATTTGAAGGCTGTGATGCTAAACAACAAGCTGATTTAGAAAGAGTTGTTTCAGAATATGATATCTTATTTCAAGAACCTAAAGGTCTGCCACCAAAAGGGAAATTGTACATGATATTAATTTGCAGCAAGATGCTCCATTGCCTAACATCGGAATGTACAGGTTATCTGCTTTAGAGAATGCATAAATGAAGAAGCAGGTATAAGAGCTAGTCGAGAAAGGGTTCATAAGACTAAGCACATCACCATGTGGATCTCCAATCGTGTTTGTGAGAAAGAAGGACGGTTTGTGGAGGATGTGCATTGATTACCGAGCACTGAATAAAGTAACGATCAAGAATCGTTATCCCCTTCCTCGCATAGATGATCTATTGGATCAACTGAAAGAATCTATTTTCTTTTCCAAGTTGGACATACGTAGTGGTTACCATCAGGTCAGAGTAGCAGAACAAGATGAATGGAAGATTGCTTTCAAAACAAAGCAAGGCCTGTATGAATGGCTAGATATGCCTTTTGGTTTAACTAATGCTCCTGCCATTTTCATGAGAGTAATGAATAATGTACTTACGCCTTTTATTGATGATTTTTGTAATTGTATATTTGGATGACATTCTTGTATTTAGTAAAACACGGGAAGAACATTTTCAGCATGTAAAGCAGACTCTAGATGTTTTGAAAAAGAAAAATATATACGTTAAATCATCAAAATTTGAATTTGGAAAAACATCTTAGAATTATTTGGGTCATATATTAGGGGATGGTGAATTGAAGATAGATCCCTCTAAGGTTGTAGTCATTGTAAACTAGCCTAAACCCAAGTATGCTACTGAAGTTAGAAGCTTCCTAGGGACAACACAATATTGGAGAAAGTTTATTGCTAACTTTTCCGTAATTGCAACTTCCTTACATGCATTGACAGGATTGAACAAGGTGTTTCAATGGGGAGGAAAATAGCAGAAAGCCTTCAACACCTTGAAAGAAAAAAATAGTACAACACCAATACTAGCATTGCCAAATCTTCAGCAACCATTTGAGGTCGAATCATATGCCAGTGACTATGCCATGGGAGAAGTGTTGACGCAACATGGTAAACCCATATGCTACCATTCTAAGACTTTTAATTGTACATTAGTTAATTATCCTACATATGATAAAGAATTGTATGCATTAGTTCAGGCTGTGAAGAAGGGGAAACATTACTTAATGGGCAAAGAAACAATAATACATACTGATCATCAGCCACTTCAGTACTTGCACTCAAAAACTAAGTTGTAACAATCAAGACACTATAGGTGGATGGGTTTCCTACAACAGTTTCATTTAGTCATCAGATATAAAAAGGGCATACACAATAAAGTTGTAGATATGTTGTCTAGACCAATGATAAATGCATCTACTATACTTAAGCATAACTCAGTAATGCATGAAAGCTACATTGAACAATATGCTTAAGATATAGACTTTAAAGATGTATATGCAACTTTAAGTAATGTCAGAAAGGTAGAAGAAGTGGATTACTATATTAAGGACCAACTCTTGTATCATTTGGGAAAGCTATGCATTCGACAAACAGAGAGAATTAATATAATTAGGGAAGCACATACTTCTCTGATATCAGGTCATTTTAGTGTAAGAAAAACAATTGCACAACTACACAGATACTGCTATTGGCCAAAAATGCATGAAACAATTTCTAGATATGCAAGAGGGTGTACCATGTGTGCTAAAAGCAAGCCCAACAATAGAAGACTAGGCTTGTACACTCCACTGCCAGTCCCTTCCTATCCTTGGGAAAATGTTTCCATGGACTTTGTTGGGGGATTGCCAAAATCTAGAATGGGGCATGATTATTTATATGTTATTGTGGACAGGTTCAGCAAAATGTGTATTCCAATACCTTGTAATAAGAAGATTATAGCTGAACAAACAACAAAATTGTTCTTTCAACTTGTCTAGGTACATTTTGGGTTACCCACTTCCATAGTATTTGATCGAGACTCTTGATTTGTTGGGAAGTTTTGGTCAAGTCTGTGGGAATTAATGGACACCAGACTGAAGAAAATCACAGTCTTTCATCCACAAACAGATGGCCAAATAGAGTTAGTCAACATGATAGTGATCCAATTGCTTAGGGGTTATTGCATCAAGTATCCCAAGCTTTGGGATGAACATTTATGTTATGTGCAACATGCTTACAACCGTGCTAAACATTCTTCTACACAAAGATCTCCTTTTGAGACATATTTTGGTTTTATACCAAGGTCTCCTTTGGATTTTGTCTTTGAAAAAGACATAGTAGCTGCTGGACACAGTGATGTGGATAAAGCAACTAGATTCATTGAACAGATCCAAGAGATTCACCAGGTTGTATAGGAACAGCTAGAAAAGAGCCAAGCCAAATACAAGGCAAGGCATGATAAACATCGGGTCCAGCACAACTTCCAAGTTGGCGATCAAGTCTGGCTGTATATCAGCAAGGACAGAATGCAAGGTGAAGGAAAGAAGCTGTAGCCAATAAGGTATGGGCCTTTTAAGGTTTTAGTGCCTAGATTTACCTTAGGCTGAAAAGGTAGGATCCAGGGCCAACATCAAACCACTCTCAACCTCATAGCTAGCCCTACCAGGTCAGGAGAGGGCTCTCTCTGGGTCAATCTCAGTAAATTATGATCACTAAAGGCTTGAGATGACTGATTTAATTACTGATCTTAGGCTAGGTATAGGTGCAAAGGAGTTTTATTGAATAAAGTGATGTGTTTGTGGGCTCTAATGGAAAAGCAAATTTTGGGTGTAGGGAATGAGGCTCAGTCTTGCAGAGGTCTCAATGGGGCAAGGTAGGAAACTGAATTTGGCACTTTGAATCGAATGAGATGGAAGGATTAGATAGAGGAGGAGTTGAAAAGGGCAAGAGAAGCCATGGATCCTCTCCAAACAACTGAAAACATCAAGAAACTAAAGCAAACCTCAAGTAGAGCACTACAAATTCAATGGGTTCTACTTTCACTCTTGTTTGATTTATCTGAGAAGAAATAAGAGAGAAAATGATATACATAACACATGAATAAATTCACAAATACATAAGAAAGCACTGTACCAAAACGAAAGCCACAGGGATCCCAAAGCATACTGCAAATCCTGGTCTCAATTCCTTAGCCAAAACACTGATATGAATGTACAATAAAGCTCCTTACTTTCTCAAGAGTCCAACCATGCTAATGACTGAAAAAACACGTAATATAGAAAAATCATAGCTCATCCTTGCCTCTAGGGGTCGAGCTCACATGTTTAGGAGCTGATCCAACTAATTCTAAACTAGGAACTAGAAATCAGGCAATGAAACAACATGCCTCTAGAAACAAGGGAACTGATTCATTCAGTTTCAAACAAATTTTAACTGATGAATCTACCTAACCAAGTGGAAATTTGACATATTTACATCATGATCCATCAATGTACATGAAATTACATCACAATTTGACATTAAGAAAGTGAAAAAGTGAAACTGGCCAAAACTGGGGAAAAACAGAGCAATACTTGATCAAACTAGCAATTTTTCCTCTATGCGCCGCGCTTGTTTGGGCCCACTGTTGGAGGCCTTCCCAATGTCAAAATCAGCTCCAAGTATGTTTGTTGGAAAGGTATGCCTATCTACTTTCCAGCCCAAGTGGAATTTTATAATTTGGCCTTCATTTTCCCTGTCAAAAAACAAATCTCCCAAGACTTCTTCCTGTGTGTCAAAATAGGGGCAGTAAGGTCATTTTTTTAGTGTTTTTGACCTTTTTGAGGGCTCAAAACCTGCACAAAATTCTTGGCCATAGGTAGGAAAACATAGTTTTCCATGCCAAGTCCAAAAATTCTGAGTTTTTGTGATTTGGAGCCCCCTAGCAAAAGTGAGCGCCACGTGGCGCGGCACATAGGGCAGAATTTCCTGTTTTTGTGCCAAAAAATTTCCAAAATGCAAAAAGTGCTCCCAATTTTTTGAAATTTGGGCTGAGTCTTCTCTATAAAGAGCTATGTTGGGCCAAGGAAGCCTCAGCCAAAATCCGAAGTCAATCATGCTCCTTTTTCCTCTTTGAAGCCTTCTTCAATTTTGTCTTTAAACTCCTTATTCGCGGCTTGCAAACCTTGTTCCTCGCTATGTAATGGAAAGCCATGTGTCTCAGCAAGTTTTTCTCCTTGTTGGCCTTCTCCAACAATCTCTCTAAGTGGATATTGACTCTCTCGAGCCAATACTCTTGATCGGCATTGATCTCCCGCTCGAGTGAAGTGAACTCCACCCTCCTCCTTTTGGTAGCTTGGCGATTCTCCCGAATGTCTTGTAACTCCATGATCACTTGCTGATATTCAAGCTGCTTATTCCTTTGCTCCAAGTATTTTATAATCCACTTAGCCCTCTCCAAGTTGAGGGACAAAGCCTTGATGTCTGTCTGCTGCTCTTGGATGATCTCTTTGAGATTTGTGCTTTGCGGGCCAATATTTGTATCATCATCCTCAATAAGAATAAAGTCCTGCTCACCTGAAGGTCCCTCATTCTACATTGGCCTCTTGCCTTTGTCTTGAACCTGTGGTGCTGATGACGGAAATGAGACCCCTTCCACCCCAGGTGGAAATAATACTCGCTTTTCTGCTGCAAATAACTACCTACTACCCTTCTGATAAGTGATAAACACCGACATACTGGCGACCTGTGTCTCATGACCCTCATGCTGATAAGAAGATCCACCTGTCTCATGCAAAGCCTCTGAAGGTCCCTGAGGAGCTGTGAAAAACTCACGAGAGATGAAATCCTCCCAAGTGATACCCTGTAAGCCAAGATGATGGATGACCATAATTTTGATGATAGAAAAATGGTAAATACTGTTGAACTGCTGTTGAGGAGTTTTGTGTTGTACTAGAGTGGTCATCCTTTCGATATTTCAGCACATGAAGTAATGGATGTTCATCATCCGTACTCGGGTAAAAGGCATCAACAACCTGATATGATATGCATACAAATGGGATAACTATCCCTCACAGTTGAAATACTTCATGATCAGTTTCATTAAAGGAGCATACTCATCTTTGAGGTACCAAAAAGGAAACACTCTCGTGAGCTGTCTCAAAAAGTTGAGCTTAATGTATGGTTCATAATGTTGCCGGTCAATTTGCTTTCTCTTGTTCCATTTCTCTCTAATGATGGGAATACCGGTTGCTAGTGAAATGGATTCTGGTGTTAATGTGAAAGTGACACCAGCTAGAGTGGCTTGACCATCATATAATGCAGCACAAATAAGCTGGCCAACTCATGGTGAAACTGAATGCTAGCAACCTTCTCACAAAATTCATAGCAAGACTGGTGTTGGAAACAAGATATGGCAAGTGGGCAGGCCAGTAACTCAGCAAGAGTGGTTGGTTCTTCTCGAATATGCTTGCCACCTCGATGAGGCCTCCTAGGTGCATGTATCTCTGTGGGTGAATCACTCTGAGTCTCCTCTTCATAATCATATGAAGGATCAGATGCCATCATTGCTAGTAAATGAATTGTTTTGGAACTGCCTTGATGAAAAATAGGCGGACTGTGATGTGCTGAACTTTCTTGATGATGTGTTTTGAGTTTTTGCTACCAAGGGAAGGGTGATATAAAGGACTGTATGGGGAGGAAAAATAATGAGGGATTTAAGGACTATTGGGGTAGGTTTTAGTTAGGGAAATGGGGATTTGGGGTATGGTTTAGGAATTTTTTAGTAAGGGTTAGGGTTTGAAAGTTTGCATTTGGGATTTTGGAAAAGGGAACTTGGGATAGGGGATTGGTTAATTTAGGGAATAAGGAAAGGAATGGAAAAATGGGGTATGGGAGTGATTGAGGAATTTGGAGAATGGACTTGGTAGCAAAATAGTCAATACAAAACCCTTTGGCAGCAATTTTCTTTGGTATGGTTTGGTTTCTTTTAAACACTTCACCATACATCAACCACCATGAAAAAACTACAAATCTTGCATGAAAAACTATGAGAGAAGCTCAACCTGCTTGTATTGATGGCAATCCATGCATTTTGGGTGATTTTGGAGCAAGTTTGGCAGTTTTCGGGCTTCCTGGCTGTGTGCGCCGCACAACATACCCAACGCACCGCGCCTAGTGTATGCACTGCGCTTGTGTCTTTTTGCACTGAGAAATGCAGCCCAATGTGTCGCAGCAGTTATGTGTGCCGCGCCACCTGCCCAGTGCGCCACGCTCAGTGACTTGGAGCGATTTTCACCCAACTTTCTTACTTGCTCACCAAAATCACTTTCCCTTGCTTCTATTTTGCAAATGAACTTTTCAAATGAAGAAATAGCTTATAAACAAAGAGCTTTTAAATTTTTGGCTCATGAAACCCACTTTCATAATGTTTTTGATTTTGATTTTATTTTTAAACTCAGTTTTTGGACTTTTCACTTCTTTTTAGCTTTGTGATGAACCAAATGACCTGTGCTTTGTTTGTTTTGTAGGTGATTGGAGCTACTGGGGCTAAGGAAAGAAACCAGGGTTGCAGGGGAAGCATTTACATATGGGGGAAATCAAAGTACATAAATTTATACAATTAAGGCAAAAATACTCTGTTTTTCCTCAAAACAGAGTTTTGAGGAATGACATATTTCTGAGTATTTGATGACAAATTTATTGATGTTGGAACCTCCTCATGTACCTGCTGGTGGTTATGAATACTTTGAAACATTTGTTGACGAAACCCTAATAAAAGACTAAACCTAAAGACAATGAAACCCTATATGGATCTTTGCAATCTTAAAGATAAAAAAGGTGACTGTATATGCTTTTTAATGACCAAACATGAACCAACAGGTAAATGACATGAGAGAAAAAGTAGGAGAAACCACTACCGTCAGATGATCCATGCGCCTAATGGAATGCAAATGACTGGGTGGGACACCTAATATGAAATGCAACAAGAGGATTTGATCTCTGATGGAGGGATGAAGATACCGACACTAACATTGGCTCCAATGGGGATGGTAGCTCCTTGGAGGTGCCAAGAACTACAGATATCTCGGAAAGCTGACAACACCTTCGTCCATTGGGCAATGGAGTCAATAACTTCAAAACACCCAAAAAACAATTACTACTAAACTTTGACTCAAGACTCATAGTTGAACTGACTAATCCAAAACTAAAACAAGACTCTCAAAAGCTGAAACTGGACACTCGATTGAAACTATCTTTAAACTGATTGAAACAAAAAATGACTCAAGACTGACTTAAATGAAACAAGTCCTTACAAATATTTTAAATGGCAGTAGACCATCGAGATTTGAGAACTTCAAATCATGATGACAAACACTTGCCTACTGATGAAATATGTACAATCATGAGTAGTGAGCCTTCCAATGTAACCAATCCAGTAGATGGCTACATACTTAAATTATACTATCACCTTTCCCGAGCAGGTAGAACGATGTAAATGTAGGCAACTGACAATAACAATTGAAACCAAGGCTTATGCTAACGAACCAGGCAACATTCATCTTCTCTAATACTTGCAAAAGAATGTCGAAGGGATCTTGAAAATCCTGAAGCACTAGCTTGTCTTGAGATCCAGCAACAAAAATACAAGTAGTCCCTTTCTTCTGATCTGAAAGAACAATTGATTGCCGAGTGATAGGAAGGCATAGAGAGTATAAGCTTCGGCCATCTAAGTGTTAGCTGTAAATTCCTCGACCATGAGAAATTCTGGCATATTGTCTCTCTCAGGCTCGTATTCCTTAATTTCATGGTCTAGGTCATTCTTAAACAGAAAACAATCTTCAAGATTATCAAACATGACAGCCTTATCATTTTCATGAAAGAAAATATTATTTGTTCGCTGATCTATAAATCTAATTTCAATACTATCATCATTTTCAAAAGAAGAAGAAGTTTCGCTAGCACCTTGTCAACCATGTGCACACTGCAGACCTGCATTAGCTTGGGCTGGATCCTGACCTTTCAGGAGTAGATCTATTTCATCTTTAGACAGAGGAAATAATACATTTTGTTTTCTTTTTCTCAAGCAATTATTGTCTTCTTGAAATAACATTTCAAAATATGAAAAACCTGAATGGCAGTCCTTAATTCCCTGGTCTTCTGAACTTTGAAAACATTGTTGATAATCTTCATATGACATGGCAATCAAACTATCCAAAGGATCATTTACCACTGAGTTATAGAAAGAAGATTTTTCACTTACTTGAACAAAGATCTCATCTTGTTTTTCATGAAATGACTGGATTACCTCCTCATGAAGGCTTTGGTCAGTAATTTTGTCTTCTTCATTCCAGATGATCTCAACAACAGAGCTCTCCTTCATGGGATTCAAAACAAGGTAGTCTACATCATCACAGTCTGAATTTAGATCTGAAATAACTGACTTGACTTTATCACATTCTGAAATCGAAACTTGACTTCCCTGCATACTGTCTTCTTCTATGGACAAATCTGAAAGAAAACCTTCTCTTTCATCATTTTCCATTGCACTAAGATCTTGATCCTGCTGCAAAGTTTCCTGAGCATCTTGATGAGTATCCTCTAAGCTCTCTTTACACTACTGAAAAAGATTTTCATACAGGGCCTCCATGATCTCATCATACATGAAGTCATCATCTCCATAAACCTTTTCAAGATTTTCAATAAAAATATGAACATGTTTGCAACAGTTCTGAACCAAATTTAATGATGGATAAGATTCTTTATACCTTTCAAATAACATGGTATGAAAATCCTTCAAATAGTAAATAGAAGTAGGCGGCAAACTTTCATACCAAGATCGGGCTTCACCTTCCAGAGTGGCCACGAATATCTTCATCAAGAAATCTTCAGGAAAATTAACCTTCAACTTGCGAATATGTATGTGAAATCTAACGAGATGTAAAGCAACATCATTCCTATTATCATCTTTAAACATAGGAAAATTCCTTGCCAATCTACCTTAGGAATTTTATTTGGGAATTCTTGAATGTGATCTCGGCTCATGGGAGCATACCGTCGAGCAAGCAAATCCATTTTGATAACAATGAATTGACCAAGAAATTCTTCAGGCTACTGGTTCTTGAAGAGTCATGTTGCCATAAAAATTCTGAACCTTGGGATTCTTCGACACTGGAGTCGCTAGGTGAATGATTTCAGCCTTCTTATGTGTCTGGCTGTTGTCCACCATCAACAATCAGATCTAACTTGATTCATGTACTGGGGAAATTTGTAAGCCATATGTTTTTGTTTATAGGACTAGACCGGAGATTGATTGAAGCAACTTTTATCTACTTTCGCTAATGCAAAGCAAAAGTGTTTTGAAGGCTACCTGACTAATCTTCAAACTCTGTCTGTAGTTTATAAAATGAGGAACAATAACAAATAAAGAATCTCTTCCCTAGTATGGTTTCCACTATGTTAGTGCCTAGATTTACCTCAGGCTTAAAAGGTAGGATACAGGGCCAACATCAAACCACGCTCAACCTGGTAGCTAGCCCTACGAGGTTAGGAGAGGGCTCTCTCCAGGTCAATCTCAGCAAATTATGATCACTAAAGGCTTGAGATGACTGATTTAACTACTAATCTTAGGCTAGGTATAGGTGCAAAGGAGTTTGATTGAATAAAGTGATGTGTTTGTGGGATCTAATGGAAAAGCAAATTTTGGGTGCAGGGAATGAGGCTCAGTCTTGCAGAGGTCTCAATGGGGCAAGGTAGGCAACTGAATTTGGCACTTTGAATCGAATTAGATGGAAGGATTAGATAGAGGAGGAGTTGAAGAGGGCAAGAGAATCCATGGATCCTCTCCAAACAGCTGAAAACATCAAGAAACTAAAGCAAACCTCAAGTAGAGCATTGCAATTTCAATGGGTTCTACTTTCACTCTTGTTTGATTTAGCTAAGAAGAAATAAGAGAGAAAATGATATACATAACACATGAATAAATTCACAAATACATAATAAAGCACTGTAACAAAACGAAAGCCACAGGGATCCCAAAGAGTACTGCAAATCCTGGTCTCAATTCCTTAGCCAAAATACTGATACGAATGTACAATAAAGCTCCTTACTTTCTCAAGAGTCCAACCATGCTAATGACTGAAAAAACACATAATATAGAAAAATCATAGCTCATCCTTGCCTCTAGGGGTCGAGCTCACATTTTTAGGAGCTGATCCAACTGATTCTAAACTAGGAACTAGAAATCAGGCAATGAAACAACATGCCTCTAGAAACAAGGGAACTAATTCATTCAGTTTCAAACAACTTTTAACTAATGAATCTACCTAACCAAGTGGAAATTTGACATATTTACATCATGATCCATCAATGTACATGAAATTACATCACAATTTGACATTAAGAAAGTGAAAAAGTGAAACTGGCTAAAACTGAGCAAAAAACAGAGCAATGCTTGGTCAAACTAGCAATTTTTCCTCTATGCATCGCATCTGATTCTCTATGCACCGCGCCTGGTTGGGCCCACTTTTTTAGGCCTTCCCGATGTCCAAATCAGCTCCAAGTATGCTTGTTAGAAAGTTCTACCTGTCTACTTTCCACCCCAAGTGGAATTGTTCAATTTGGCCTTCATTTGTCGTGTCAAAAATCAAATCTCCCAAGACTGCTTCCTATGTGTCAAAATAGGGGCAGTAAGGTCATTTTTTGAGTGTTTTTGACCTTTTTGAGGGCTCAAAACCTGCCCAAACTTCTTGGCCATAGGTAGGAAAACATAATTTTCCATGTAAAATCGAAAAATGCTGAGTTTTTGTGATTTGGAGCCCCCTAGCAAAAGCGAGCGCCATGTGGCGTGACACATATGGTAGAATTTCTTGTTTTTGTGCCAAAAAATCTCCAAAATGCAAAAAGTGCTCCAATTTTTTTGAAATTTGGGTTGAGTCTTCTCTATCAAGAGCTATGTTGGGCCAAGGAAGCCTCAGCCAAAATCCAAAGTTGATCATGCTCCTTCTGCCTCTTTGAAGCCTTCTTCAATTTTGTCTTTAAACTCCTTATTCGTGCCTTGCAAACCTTGCTCCTCGCCATGTAATGGAAAGCCATGTGTCTCAACAAGTTTTTCTCCTTGCTGGCCTTCTCCAACAATCTCTCTAAGTGGATATTGACTCTCTCGAGCTAAGACTCTCAATCGTCATTGATCTCCCACTCGAGTGAAGTGAACTCCACCCTCCTCCTTTGGGCAGCTTGGTGATTCTCCTGAATGTCTTGTAACTCCATCATCACCTTCTAATCCTCAAGCTGCTTATTCCTTTGCTCCAATTATTTTATAATCCACTTAGCCCTCTCTAAGTTGAGGGACAAATCCTTGATGTCTGTATGCTACTCTTGGATGATCTCTTTGAGATTTGTGCTTTGCGGGCCCACATTTGTATCATCATCCTCAATAAGAATAAAGTCCCACTCACTCGAAGGCTCCTCATCCTGCATTGAACTCTTTCCTTTGTCCTAAACTTGTGGTGCTGATGATGGAAGCGAGACCCCTTCCACCCTAGGTGGAGATAATACTCACTTTGCTACTGCGAATAACTGCTTACTGCCCTTCTGATAAGTGATAAACACCAACATACTGGCAACCTGTGTCTCATGACCCTCATGCTGATAAGAAGGTCCACCTGTCTCATGCAAAGCCTCTGAAGGTCCCTGAGGAGCTGTGAAAAACTCACGAGAGATGAAATCCTCCCAAGTGAAACCCTATAAGCCAAGCTGATGGATGACCATAATTTTGATGAGAGAAAAATGGTAAATACTGTTGAACTACTGCTGAGGAGTTTTGTGCTGCATTAGAGTGGTCATCCTTTCGATATTTCGGCACATGAAGTAAGGTATGTTCATCATCTGTACCCAGGTAAAATGCATCAACATCCTAATATGATATGCATACAAATGGGAGAACCGACCCTCACAGCTGAAATACTTCATGATTAGTTTCATTAAAGGAGCATGCTCATCTCTAAGGTAACGAAAAGGAAACACTCTCTTGAGCTGTCTCAAAAAGCGAGGCTTAATGTATGGTTCATAATGCTGCCAGTCAATTTGTTGTCTCTTGATCCATTGTTCTCCAATGTTGGGAATACTGGTTGCTAGTGAAATGGATTCTGGTGTTAATGTGAAAGTGACACCAGCTAGAGTGGCTTGACCATCCTGTAAATGCAACACAAATAAGCGAGCCAACTCATGGTGAAACTAAATGCTAGCAACCTTCTCACAAAATTCATAGCAAGACTAGTGTTGGAAACAAGATATGGCAAGTGGGCAGGCCAGTAACTCAGCAAGAGTGGTTGGTTTTTCTCGAATATGCTTGCCACCTCGATGAGGCCTCCTGGGTGCATGTACCTCTATGGGTGAATCACTGTGAGTCTCCTCTTCATAATCATATGAAGGATCAGATGCCATCACTGCTAGTAAATGAATTGTTTTGGAACTGCCTTGATGAAAAATAGATGGACTGTGATGTGCTGAACTTTCTTGATGATGTGATTTGAGTTTTTGCTACCAAGGGAAGGGTGATATAAAGGCCTGTATGGGGAGGAAAAAAAATGAGGGATTTAGGGACTGTTGGAGTAGGTTTTTGTTAGGGAAATGGGGACTTTGGGTATGATTTAGGAATCTTTTAGTAAGGGTTAGGGTTTGAAATTTTTCATTTGGGATTTTGGAAAAGGGAACTTGGGATAGGGGATTGATTAATTTAGGGAATAAGGAAATGAATGGAAAAATGGGGTATGGAAGTGATTGAGGAATTTGAAGAATGGACTTGGTAGCAAAACGGTCAATAGAAAACCCTTTGGCAGCAATTTTCTTTGGTAGGGTTTGGTTTCTTTTAAACACTTCACCATACATCAACCACCATGAAACCACTAGTAATGTTGGATGAAAAATTATGAGAGAAGCTCAACCTACTTGTATTGATGGCAATCCATGCATTTTGGAGCAAGTTTGGTAGTTTTCGAGCTTCCTGGTTGTGTGCGTCACGCAGCATACCCAATGCGTCGTGCCTAGTGTATGCGCCGTGCCTGTGTCTTTTTGCACTGAGAAATGCGGCCCAATGTGTCGGGCCAGTTATGTGTGCCGCGTCACCTACCCAGTGCGCCGCGCCCAATGACTTGGAGCAATTTTCACCCAACTTTCTTACTTGCTCACCAAAATCACTTTGCCTTGCTTCTATTTTGCAAATGAACTTTTCACATGAAGAAATAGCTTATAAACAAAGAGCTTTTAAATTTTTGGCTCATGAAACCTGTTAGCGCTTGAGATTTCACCTCAGGCTGAGAAAGGCAAACCTTCAAGGCAACATCAAACCATTTCACCTCGTAGCTAGCCCTACGGGGTATGAGAAGGCTCTCTCCGGTCAATCTCGTTAAATTTTCAATGGGAAGAGATGAACAATCAAGGTAACACAGATATTAGGCTAGTAAACTGATTTGAAAGTTGATTTGGGGGTTTTTTGGGGTTTTTTGGTGGCAAGTTGAGGATCTGCAATTTAGGGTGCGGGGATTGAGCTCAGTTTTTGCAGGTGGGTCTTTGGGGCAAGGTAGGAGTTTGTGCCGATGCTTTTAGCTGAGATGGATGATCAAGGAGGGAAGAGGAGAAGCTAAAGAGGGCAAACAATGACTTTGAATCCTCTTTAGACAGTGGAAAACATAAACATTAAACAAATTTGAAAGCTGAGCATGACATGCATGAATTCAAACTTTATCACTTCATTTGTTTAATAAGCTGAAGTAAAGAAAGATATGGAACACATAAACACACTTACAATTACAATAAGAGAACACACCATCAACATAAGAGTCCACAAGAATCCCAATGATGACTGCA
>APFE031548679.1:0-10922 GCA_000404065.3 Pinus taeda
CCAATTAAGTACCATTTTGTAAGACAGGTTATCACTGAAAGGGGAGTCTCTCTTGAAAAGGTGCATACAAAGGAGAACTGTGCAGACATGTTCATGAAACCAGTTTTGTTGGAGAAGCTATGCTAGTGTTTGGCTTCTCTTGGCTTGCAAAAAAGATAAAATAATAATAACAGGGCATCAGGCGAATTGTTGTCAAGGTGGAGATTGTTGAGATTTTCTGTTTGAGTCAAATAGGCAAAAATCTCTGAAGAATGACAACAATAGGGATTCAGTTCCTAGATTAGCTCCAGGTTGTTGGGAGGGAGTTAATGCCTCCTATATTTGATGTGAGGGAGTTATGAGGCTGTTAGATTCTCTATGCTATATAACAGGCAATCATTCAGATGATTTGCTATGAGAGTGTGAGGATTTCTTGATGTAATCTCCAAATTTGATTAATATATTCCTGATGCCTATGTTTGGTGGACGTAGCCCAGATTGGTTGGGTGAACCACGTTAAAAGTTGTGTTCTCTGTGCATGATCTTCTATTGTGTGTGTTTATTTAATTTAGAATTGCTGTGCACCTGTACCAACAATATGTTATGTGGGGATACTAATGAGTGTTTTCATAAAATTACTTGCCTAAAAGCGAACACTTTTATAAAGAAATTCAAATAATTATCAACGAACACATTCTCCTTTGAGTTTAATTATTATTGAATGTAAACCATTTGAGTTTATGAACAAAAGAGAGATAATAAGTGGAATGTGAAAGAATAAGTGGAGTGTTCCATGAGAGACTTATTGAGAATATTTTAAGGAGAATTCTTAAAGAATTATGAGAGAGGTATTAAAGTGAAGCTTTTGTAGTGGACAAATTAGGTTTATTTTTTTAAATAAGTGATAAGTTTTGGAGAAATAAGGAGTATTTGTACTTTTTGTGTAATGGAGTCATAAGTGATTTTGTGGAGTCATAAGGTACATATTTTGAAAATTTGGAGTGATAAGTGAATTTTGTTTGAGTAAAAGTCATTATTGTAATCCAAAGTAATATTTTACTTTGAAGCGATTGAGTCAGTGCAGGCAGTTTTTGAAAACAATTTTCTTCCAAAGTTTGCAAGTGTGACATTCTCATTGAGAAGTTTACACTACAAAGTTGTGACATTGAATAATGATGTACTCCAGTAATTAATAAAATCATATTTTTATTAATGATGTACTCCAGTAATTAATTTACGCCATTCAAGGTTGCCCTACTCCTTCTAGGATTCAGGAAAATCTTGTCCTCAGTGTAGTTATGCCGAACTGAAGCCCTGGTTAACTTGGCATCTTGTGTATTTTTGATATTTTCTCAGGCTCACTCTTAAATTGCTATGTATATAAATTTATTTAAGGAAACTGTACAGGTTATAAACCCTGGTGGAAACTCCTTAGGTTTGTTACAGTTTATTTGTTACTGAGCACAAATTTTTATATCTAAATCTCCAGATTTATGTTAAGGTCTTTGCGGCCTGAATATGTGTTAATTTATATATACTCGCCAATCCCTGCTCTGTGGTGCGACTTCTATTGTAATGTATTTGTGCTTTACTCTTCAGGGTTCCGGGATTATGGTGACATTTTTGTGGTTGATTCAATGTAATTCTCTTTTAATGCACAGTTTTTTGTATCACGAAATACCATTGTATTGGTTCTGCATGTTTTTTTTCTTTACGTATTTGTATAGGCCATCTCCCGCATGCGAACCTGTTGCCTGCTTAGCAGACCTATATTACACGACGGCATTCACCTTCAGGTCTAGCCTTCGGATACAGTTAGCCTTCTGTGTGAATTGCTTGTGCATTTTTTCTTAAGTTTAATATGCTCCTCAGAGCTCTGGTTATACTGATCTTTAGCTTTAGCATGAATGTTCACCTTCGTATGGTTAGGTAGATGCAAGATTTGTTTTCCTATTGAATATATACATATGGTTACATGGTTTGCTTTGCTATCATTTACTAGTTTTGGTTGCATGCTATAGGGAAATAAAAGGGTTCTGTTTATTTTTTTGTAGTTGAAACCCTTGCAAAAACTAATTTTACCACTTCAGCATTTTCTTCAGAACCTTGTAAATGTCGTTCTGCTAACTGTGCTCTAAGTCTCTAAATGTACTCTTCAAACTTTACTACATTCCTTTGCGTACAGGCATATTTAAAGAGAAAACTCCTAACAGTCGAACTGCTACCTATTGTGTGAATTTTGTCCACTACGAGGTCGGTATCTTGCTTTTCAGGTTTTGTTATAAATCTTTGAATTTTTCTTATTATTCTTTTATGAATAACAGTTCCTGTAGACTCCCCTCATGGTTATCTCCTAATTCCAGAATGAGAAAAACTCTTCACAACCACTAACTCTTACTATAGTAAAGATAGTTTTGAGGGAAACACCTATTTCACCCCTACTGTTTACAGAAAGGGAACCCTTCGTACCCTTCTATAACAGAAATATGATTCAATACAAAGTTCACCAGCTATTCTTTTCCAAGGAATTATTTACATACCTGGTATTTATGGCTAATAGAGTTCTTCCTGAAGGTTGCCCAAACTTGGGTCTGCTGCCAATCATCCGCCTGTCCATGAGATTCATCTTTTGGGACTAGAATCTCCCCCTTTGCTCACTTGCTAGACCACAGTCTTCCGCAAGTTGCTTGCACAATGTGCAGGGCTATATGATCATCACCAGACTCAACATTCCTTCTCTTTCTTTCCTGCCTGCCCCTATAGCGCAAATTTTCCTCCCCTTTCCCTTTTTCCTCTGGAAGCCCTTCCAGTTAAGGGAGGTAGTTAGGGTTTCTCTCACAACAACTGTTTTTTTTTCCAAGAGGACATCTTCCTCCTTGAAAAGTTACCATCCTTCAAAGAAAAACACTTTTATCTCTCATAATGAAAAACAAATATATTTAAAGTTCAAATAGATAATAATATCAGGTTCAGTTTATATTTACCACAGTAAACCAAATATTTACATTTTTTTCCCAGGGCATTACATCTTCCCCCCCCCCTGAGATTGGACATCGTCTCGATGTCCTTCATCCATGAACAGCCCTGGATAAGCTATTTTCATAAGTTCTTCATCTTCCCAAGTGGCCTCATCAGGCCCAAAGTGCTGCCACTGCACTTTAACTTGGGTGATAGCCCGTTTTCGCAACATTACTTCTCTCTAGTCGAATATGTTTAGCAGTTTGACCAAGATTTCTCCTTCCAGTTCGACCTGAAACAAGAAACATCTTAAATCAGTTTTTCCTTTACGAAATTCATTTAAATTAATCTACCAGGCTATTCCTTACCTGTATATCCTACCAGTTGATTACATGCTTAGGATCGTAAACATATTTTTTTAATACAGAAACATGAAAAACGTTGTGGACCTGTATATGACTTGGTAGGGTGAGCTGGTATGCTACTGGCCCGATTCTGGCCAAGACCTGAAAAGGTCCACAGAATCGGGGTGCCAACTTAGTGCACCCGCTCCATTGTAATGTGCTATTTTTTGCTCGAATTCTCACATACACATGATCTCCAACTTGATACTCCTTAGACCTCCTTTTCCATTCAACAAAGTTCTTTTTCCTATCCTGAGTTGCCTTTAGATTAGAACGTACCTTTTTAACCAGTTCCTCCATTTCATTCAGCATTTCAGGACCTAACATCAATCTGTCTTCTGGACCACCCCAGCTTGAGGGGGTGCGGCACTTCTGCCCGTACAATAATTCAAATGGGCTCATCTGCAATGATGTGTGATAGCCATTGTTGTAGGCGAACTCAACTAAGTGCAGGTAGTCCTCCCACTTAGTTGGTTGTTGCATCACATATGCTCTTAACATGTCTTCCACCACTTGGTTCACCTGTCCATTTTTCCCGTCAGTTTGAGGGTGATAAGCCGTATTGAAGTTCAGCTAAGTCCCCAACTCTTCAAACAATGTTTTCCAAAAGACCGATGTAAATTTTACATCACGGTTTGAGATTATTTTCTTTGGTAACCCATGCAGTTTAAATATATTTTGCATGAAAATATGGGCAATCTGCACAACTCTGTAAGTAGATTGTACCGGTATAAAATGTGTTGACTTACTTAGCTTGCCCACCATCACCATGATGGAGTTGTTATTTTTCCTTGACTTAGGGAAACCCGTTATAAAATCCATAGAGATGATTTCCCACTTCCATTCTGGGATGGGTAATGGTTGTTGTAACCCCATTGGGTGTTGGTGTTCTGCTTTAATTTGTTGGCATTCCAAACATTGTGCCAAATATCCAGCCACATCTTTCTTCATACTCAGCCAATAATATTCTCTTCGAAGTGCAGTGATCATTTTTTGATATCCCGGGTGTCCAGCATAATGACTCTTATGATACTCATCCATTATTAGACTTTTAATATTGTTTTGATTGGACACGTACAACCTTTTCTTGTAATACAGTAGTCCGGCAGCATCCAAAGCATAATATGGTTGTTTTTATTTGCTAGTTGCTTGCTGAACTTGTTGTTTTATTTTCTGGTAAACAATATATTGTTCTTCTGCCCTTTCAATCAGTTCTTCGAAGAGGCTTTTCCCTTCACTACAAGAAATCTCGTATAAGGATTGCAATTTCCGACTCAAAGCGTTTACCACACGATTCTCTTTCCCTTTTAAATGCTTGATCTCAAAGTCAAAACCACTCAAGCAATCCACCCACCATGTTTGCCTTGCATTTAAGGTGAGCTGGCTAAAATAATTGGCCAGACTGTGGTGATTTGTCAACAATAGAAATTTTCTTCCCATAAGGTAGTGTCGCCACATTTTTAAGGTGTGAATGACGACTGCCAACTCTAGATCATAAGCGAAGTATTTCTTCTCATGCTCTTTTAATTTTCTTCATTCGTATACTATCACTTTCCCTTCATGCATTGACACACCTCCTACCCCTTCCTTACTTGCGTCCGTGCACACCACATAGTCTTTGCTAGGATCGGCTATTCTTAGAATGGGTGTTGTGGTGAGCAGATATTTAAGTTGTTCGAAACTTTTTTGACAATCAGGGGTCCATCTGAAAGTTCTCCCCTTTTTTTGTAAGGAAGTGATTGGATAAGCTACTCTCAAGAATCCTTCTATAAATCGTCTGTAATAGCTTGCTAGCCCCATGAAAGATCGGATGTCTGCCACATATTTGGGTACCAGCCATTCCATTATGGTCCTTATCTTTTCGGGATCCACTGTGATTCCTTATTTAGTGATTATATGCCCCAAATATTGTATTTGCTCTTTGAAGAATTTGCATTTGCTGAACTTAGCATATAATTGGTGTTCCCGGAGGGTTTGCAATACTAATCTGAGGTTCTCTTGATGCTCCTCCATAGTCTGAGAATAAATCAGTATATCGTCAATAAAAATTAGCACAAACTTATCCAAATACTGATGAAATACACTATTCATCAGACACATAAAGGTTGCGGGGGCGTTGGTCAACCCAAAGGGTAACACCACAAACTCATTATGGTCATATCTTGTTCTAAAAGTTGTCTTAGCTATGTCTTCCTCTTTAATCCTGATCTGGTGATACCCTGATTGCAAGTCAATCTTTGAGAAAAATGTTGCTCCTTTTATTTGGTCAAACAGTTCATCAATACGGGGTAGAGGATACTTATTTTTGATTGTCAATTTGTTCAGCTAGCGATTATACATACACATGCAAAGAGTCCTGTCTTTCTTCTTAACAAACAACACCGAGGCTCCCCAGGGTGACACGCTGGGGTGAATGTAGTTTTTGTCTAACAACTCCTGCAATTGCATTTTTAACTCTGTCAATTCTGGTGTGCTCATTCTATAGGGTGCTCGGGACACTGGGGTTGCTCCTGGCACTAATTCGATGGTAAAATCTATGTCTCCTTTGGGTGGCAGGCCGGGAATCTCTTCCGGAAACACATCAGCAAAATCTTGAATCACAAAAATGTTTTCCAATGTGGCTGTTTTATCTTTTGAGTTGGCATAACCGACTTGGACGGCATAAGTCTGACATCCTTTCCTAATGCATTTTGCTAACTATGAGACAGTTATGGGCCGAATCTGCACTGGCCACTTAATTCCTTGCATCTCTTACTTTATTCCAAACTCGTCTTTATAACATATAGTCTTAGTTTTACAATTAATTATGGACCGATGTTTTTCTAACCAGTCCATACCAATCAGCACATCATACGAACCAAGGGGAAGCACATTTAAATTTGCCGTCACTGGCTATCCTGCTACCTTTAAGGGGCAATTTTTTACCTTAGCAAGTACCCGTCTCTTTGCCCCTGTTGCCAACTGTATTAGCTAAGGGTCCTTATATTTAACAGGTTGCTATTTACAATGCTCAACAACATTAGGACTAATATAACTTAATGTAGCTCCCAGTTCAATTAAAATAGTTACAGGAAGGTCTAAGAGTTTACCTTCGAATTCCACCATGGTCGACTGGTACTCCGCCTGACGATCTTCTAGAGTAGCATTTATCTTTGGTAGACTCCGTCCTACATCGCCAACTGTAGATGCTTCATAGACTTGGGAAACCTATTCGGTTCTTTTTCGTTGAGGAAAATTTTTCACGTAATAGGGTCCACCACAGCCCCAACATTGCACTGGAGGCCATGTTGGTGGGTCCAGGGCATTTATTACGTGATCATTTTCCGTGCTTTTAGGTCTTGCGATATTATCCTCCGCCGTTGGATCTGGTGAGGAGATTCGATGATCAAGGTAAAGTATGCAATCTAGGTGTGCATTATCTTCTGTGCTTGTTGTGCTTCATGATGGGTATCGGTGGATTTTGGGTGGACTACATGCTCGAGGATTATCCCCCTATTCGGACGCGAAATCCTTTTAAAACAATCCCTATTTCCTCATCGGGTCCATTTCTCATTTTAAAGTGGCTGCATGTTCTCGCCCTGATTTAGGCCTCGGCTGTGTGATCTCTAAGGGGGAATCGAACAGTCTCGACTTTGTTTGTATTTCATGGGTTTTGTAGTTTTGTTTGTGGGACCTTGGCTCAGCTTTTAAGCCTTTAACTCAGTGTCCTAGGCTTTAAGTGGTTTGACATTTCTTTGGCCCACAGTTCCTTTGGAATTGTTGTATTTTATGTAATTTGTTTTCCAATTTAATGAAATAGAAGGTACGACTCTTGCTTTAGCAAAAAAAATAATATTCTTTATTAGTATTAATGCTAATATTATTTATAGTAATAATGAATGCAATTAATAATATTAACATTAATTAATTAAAAGTTGTTACATTTAATATTAAAATTTAAATGTTATTAATAATATTTAATGTTATTAAAATAATAATTTCAAAAAATTTATTGTGATTAATTATAATAATATTATTATTTTTTAAAGAAGCCTATGGTATTAATATTATAAATGACTCTCTATTAATATAATTAATATGATTAATATTATAATTAATGTTATTAAACATTTTAATGTTTCAATTAATCTTATCAATGTTAACGTTTTGATTATTTAATGTTAATTAACGTTTTAATTAATTAATGTTCTATTAATTAAGGACTATTTTGAGTGAACAAGGTTGATTATTGTGGTAAATACAAGGTTGACTAAATCTTAATGTGGCCATATTTACCTATGATTGAGTAATGTAATTTACTATAATAATTATTTCCTAAGTAATTTTTCTTTTAATTATGTATTAATTCTTTAATTAATATATCAATGTTAATAAATTAATATTAATATTAATATATATTTTTAAAGGTTTTAATTAATGCTATTAAATATTTTAATTAATGTTTTACATCATTTTTAAATGTTTTAATTAATTCAAACATTAATTAAAATATTAGTGTTAATTAAATACGTATAATGTGTTAACATTGAAATTTAATTAATTGTTAGTGTTAATTAATTATTAACACGGTATAATGTGTTAACATTGAAACTTAATTAATTATTAGTGTTAATTAATTATTAACACTGCTATTTAATAAACTAGTTAACACTCATAAATTAATTATTAATAAATTTGTTAATATTTATATTTTAAATAAAATTTAATGTTTTAATTAATTAATTGATGTTATAGTAATTGAAGAGGGTTGTGAGAGAATTAAGATTGGCTATTGTCAAATAAGATAAAGGTAATTTGACGAAATGTAATGTACTCATATTTAACTATGTTCTACTAATGTGGTTCATTATACTAATTATGTATTAACTATTTTTTAGTTATATATTATTATTTTAATTAATATACTAATATATAAATGTTAATAAATAAATAGCATTAATATTAGTATTATTACTAATATTAATATCAATATATGAATTTCATTAATAATATTAATATTGAAATTTAAATGTTATTATGATAACAATTTCAAAAAAGTATTGTGATTAATAATATTACTAATATTATTTTTCTAAAAGAAGCCCATGGTATTAGTATTATGAATTTCTAAAATTACTTAAAATGTAATTAATATGGTTAATATTATTAAACATTTTAATGTTTCAATTAATCTTATTAATGTTAATGTTTTGATTAATAAATGTTAATTAATGTTATATTAACTAATGGCTATTGAAATGAACAAAATTGATTATTGTAGTAAATATAAGGTTGACTAAATCTTAATATGGACCATATTTGGCTATGTTTTACTAATGTAATTGGCTAAAATAATTATCTCCTAAGTATATTAATAATTTAATTAACATATCAATGTTAACATATTAATAGTATTATTAATTAATATTAATATTTTTTAAAGATTTTAATTAATGTTATTAATTAAAATAAATTAATAGTATTATTAATTAACATTAATATATTTATTTAGCAGTTTTAATTAATGTTATTGAATATTTTAATTAATGTTTTAGGTACATTTTTAGTGTTTTAAATCATTTTTTAATGTTTTAATTAATTCAAACATTAATTAAAATATCAGGTATAATGTATTGACATGTATTGACACTGGAATTTAATTAATTATTAGTGTTAATTAATCATTAACACTGATATTTAATAAATTAATTAATCCTCATAAATTAATTATTAATAGATTAGTAAACTTATTAACATTGATATTTTAAATAATGTTTTAAGTAATTTTTTAATGTTTCAATTAATTAATTGGTGTTACAGCGATTGAAGAGGGCTTTAAGTGAATTAAGGTTGACTATTGTCAAATATGATAAACATAAGTTGACCAAATATAACTCATATTTGACTATGTTCTACTAATGTGGTTGACTATACTAATTACGTATTAAGTATTTTTTTAATTATGTATTATTGCTTTAATTAATATACTAATATATAAATATTATTAATTAATTATTGATTATTATTAATAATATAAGATATATTAATCCAAACATTTTTCAATAAAGTTTAATTAATATATTTCCACATATGTTTAATTAACTACATATAATTTGATACTATAACAATATAATATAATTTAATAAAATAATAATAATATAAAAAATAATTAATATATTAAAATTATAGTTTAATAGTTTTATTATAATAATCACTCTATTAAAATAATTAAATAACCCTTTTATCTTTAATACCCTTGATTCTATAAAATGTTAGTTGTATAAATAAGAACCTAAGGTTGATTATAGAAAAAAATCTAATAAGCCAATAAATGTCGTTAATTTAACCTCACACCCAAGTTATGAAACACCACACAATATATTATAATTTAACACTTATATTTAATACTTATTTATATTATTTAAATAATATTGAAATCCTACTTATTATTGATTTATCATCATAAATTTGTTTGTTAAGGGGGATACTATACATAAAGGAGTCAAAATTGGTTGGATGCAACAACAAGTATGTTTTTTTTAGTAATAACAATTCAACCCACGACATCATGGATAATTTAATAAATTCATATTCCATCCACTATAGCTATCTCTCAAGTGGGCATACCTTAGAATGGAATGCATAAGTACCCACTTAGGTAATGTAGTGGATAAAAACAAAAAAAATCTTGACAAATGGTTGAACATACATACGTTTGTTCAAGCAACCACTCAGGTAATGGAGTAGATAAAAACAATAAAACACTTGACAACTAGTTGAACAAACATATGTTTGAGAATGTGAACAATTACAAGTTTCAAAATCAATCCACTTTGCAATGCATGTTTTATAAGGGTTTTTATTTTTTTATTTTTTATTTTTTAAATTCATTTTTCACTAACTAGCATACGTGTTTATCAACAACAGGTACAGTAAATTTTTAATCATGTTTTGTAAAACATTAATTTGAGTATGGTTTAAACATGTGATCTAGATATGGAAGGAAGTTATCACTTTTTAATTCCATTCGTTGATGGAGTGGCAACGACGAGAATATATTGGCATCTTTCAATTTAGACCACAGGATAAAAAAAATTAATTAGGAAAATGATTAAAGTAACCAATTCCAATAGGGGGATGCCTATTATCGTAATAAATTTGATGTAGACCGAATCTCCAACATAATCATTTGGCTCTAAGATTGAAACAGACCTTATGTTGAGATTGTTGGATAGTGAAGCTACTTGGAGGATGACCTTGTGGTGACACGAAAGGGTCATCAAAATTTGGAGAAATTCTTCTTCTAGAGGACCTCACAACATCCAATCGCAATAGGGGTTAAGGAATATAGCCTTCATGTGCAAGCCTTGGCTTGAGCTACTTCTCTACATGTTGTTGCTCATCCACCCAAATTCTCTATTTGTTGTTGCTCATCATTCATTCCAACTCGATGGTCACATGTAAGGGATTCAAAAGCACCATTTTTGTTAATAATTGTTCAACATTCTCGAGCTTTGGAAACCACTAAGTAAAGATCTATAATTAGAGAAGTTGCACTAGCAATGTTGCCATTGACTTCTTCAAAAAATTTGCATATGTTAT
>APFE031548683.1:0-30961 GCA_000404065.3 Pinus taeda
GAGAGGGAGAGAGGGAGAGGGAGGGAGCGAGAGAGGGAGAGGGAGGGAGCGAGAGGGGGAGGGAGCAGGAGAGAGACAGAGACAGAGACAGAGACAGAGATTGTTCCTCCATTGCCAGGATTTTTAGATATTTGATCTTGTATGTTAGGGAGGGTCTTTTTCACCAATTTCCATATTTGGGCACAGGGTCGTTCTGGAATTATTTTAGTGAGAAATTTTGTCCTTTGACAATTTATATATTTCCTTGTTAGAGCTTTTTCCCACCACTAGCCTTTCCCATTTATCAATCTCCAGATTATTTTTGTCCCTAGAGAGATATTCATTAATCTTGGTAGTCGAATTGCTATCCCTCCTTTCTCATAGGGAAGAGTAACTTGCTCCCATTGAACTAGACTGAATTTTTCATTTTCTTGTTTTCCTCCTTGCCATAGGAAACTTCTGATTATTAATTCCATTTGCTTGTGGGCACTTGCCGGAGCCATTATTACTGCATACTGGTATATTGGCAGAGCCGAAAGGAGAGCCTTAATCATTATTATTCTTCCTACCAGGTTGAGCCACATCATTCCCCAATTCTAATTTTTTCCACTCATTTTTTCCACATGTTTATTCCATACATCTAATTTGACCGTTTCCTTTGCTAATGGAAGCCCAAGATAAATGAAGTGGTTCCATTTTATTTGTACAGGTATTTCCATTATTTTTTAGATTCGTTGCATCGTATTTGTAGAGATATTCCAGCTGTAGATTCTGCATTTATTGTTGTTTAATAATCCTCTTGAGACTGAGAGAAATTGATTTAAAACTTTTTTGAATCGCTTTGCAATAATGAAAGATGCTCCCCCTATGAGGAGGGTATCATCGGTGAAAAGAGAGTGGTTTATATCTTTGACTCCTCTTGAGATCTGAATACCTGTTTTTTTTTTTTCCTCTGATTTTCTAGCTGGGCACTTAGCGATTCTGCCATTATAATGTAAAGGAAGGGGGAGAGAGGACATCCTTGTCTCAATCCTCTAGAGCTTTGGAAAAATTTACTTGGCCTTCTGTTATCCAAGGATTTGTTATACATGCCAAAATGGTTTCTATGAAGTTTATTGAGATGTCGAACTTTTTGAGGACTGCTACAAGAAAATTATGATTGACTCTATCAAAGGCATTATCCATGTCTAACTTGATGACCATTCCCTTTTCTTTTCTTTGAATGCTACTGTGAATGGCCTCCTGTACAATTATCACATTATCTATGATTTGTCTTCTGGATCAAATCCACCTTGATTTTCTAATATAATTGTTGGCAGAATTTTTTTAATTCTATTTGCCAGAATTTTGGTAATTATTTTGTAGGACGAATTACAGAGAGAAATAGGTTTATATCTTCCAAAGGTTGTTGGATTAGGTTCTTTAGGAATGAGGGCCAAATAGGAGGCTTTTGTACTTCCCCCAAAAAAATTTTAAAGGAATTTTTTATCATTCTCATTAAATCTTTCCTGATAGTTTCCCAATGTTTCCTGTAAAAGGCTATTGTAAAGCCATCTGGTCCTGGTACTTTATCAAGATGTAGACTCCACACTGCTTCTCTGACTTCCTCCTCAGTGATATATTTGTCTAAATCTCTGTTTTGCTGCTCACTGATTTTTTTGCTTATTTGCTGCAAAAGTTCTTCATTATCTGCTTGCTAGTCACTAGCTGAGAGTAGTCCTTTGAAGTGGTTATGGGCTGCATTTTTAATTTCTTCAATTCCTTTTATTTCTTGACCCTCTACTTGAATTTGCTCAATCTGATTTCTAGATCTCCTGATTTTCATTGTGTTATCAAAAAAAGCAGTATTTTTGTCTCCTTATTTCAACCATAGACATTTAGATTTATGCCTGCTTCCTCTTCTTCTCACCGGTTTTGCTTGTATATTTCCAAAAAAAAACTTTTCTTGTAAATAGTCATGCTCACTTTCTTCCTTAGTCTCTCTTTCCTTACTGATTTTATCCATTTTTTTTGTATTTCAATTTTGTTGGCTTTATCTCAAAGATCATTTTCTCTTGCTCAAGATTTTAAATGAATCCTAAGGTTCTTTAACTTTGTTTCCCACACATACTAGGGTGACCCTATAACACTTGTTTTCCAGCTTTCCTTGATTTGTTTGCCGAAGTCTTCCTTGCTATCCCATATTTTATTATACCTAAGGGGAAGAGGTCCTTGGTTTTCCAGCTTACCCAAGGTCAATACCACCGGCTTGTGATCTGAGGTTGAGGCGTGAACAATTTTACTTTTCACAATAGTGTAGGTTGCTACTATATTTTCATGGATAAGAATTATGTCCAGTCTTTCCTTTATGATGTTTTTTCATGTTCTTTTGTTGCTCCAAGTGTACTTTCCATTGCTTGGTGGAATATATATTAGTTTTTGTTCTTCTATTATTTCCTCCAATGTTATTCTTAATGGGTCATTGTGAAATTTCCCACCAAATTTCTCATCTGTATTCCTAAATTAGATTTAAGTCTCCTCCCAAGATTAGATTCCCACTTTGTCTTTCTATTATTTCTTCTTTCACCGACTTCCAGCATTGTTCTTTTTCTCTATAATGGTTTGGGGAATACACATTTATAATGCAATATTGCTCCTTTGTGTTGATGTTTCTTAGATATGTTCTAATCCAATGATTTTTTGATTGACTAACTCCCATTTCCTTTTGTTCCATATAGTGCATATTCCTCTTGAAGCTCCTGTAGCTTCTAGTGTTGTTCGTTCATAATCTTTTTGTTTTTGGATCATTTTTTTTATTTTCTTGCTTGTTTGTTTTGGTCTCTTGGATCATGTAGATATCTGGTTGCTCCTTTTTTATTATATCTCTTGCTGCATTGATTTCAAAGGCGGATCCAAGACCCCTACAATTCCAAGAGACCGCAATCATTACTTACTAGTTTTTTGGTGTGGCCCTCCCTTTTCTTTCTGTAGAGATTTTTCATTACTTCATGTTTGTTTCCCGAGAAAGGAATGCATTGGTTGTTGTGTTCCTAAAGCCATTTCTTTGACTGTGACCTCATCCCTTATCTCTTTATTAGATTTCCTTCCCACCTTTTGTAGCTACTCCCAAATTTGGGGGTTTTCTTTCGCTTTGTTTCTAGTTAGAATTCGGTCCACAGAGGGTGGTAGAGGGGATGGAATAGGGATAGGGGAAGATATGAGAGCTAATGCATTGTGAGATGGAGAAGGGGATCTGGGGGAGAGAAGGTCTTCTCCCAAAGGCTCAAAAGGATTTGGGGATGAGAGAACAGGGGGAGAAATATTCACTGGAGGATGTGGGGTTGTTTCATTTATCTCTTGTGGTTGTGAGGAGGTTGATGTGTTCTACTTATTGAGAGGTTTTTTTATTTTTACTTGTTCCCATGAGTTTTCTTGTGCTTCATCATTTTCTGGCTCTTTTCTTTAATACATCTATTTGCAAAATGATCATATTCGTGACATACCTTGCATTTAAATGGTATTTGCTCGTAGTGCAGTTGTTGAATATGAGTCCACTGATCGACCTTGATCCTTATAGCCTCTGGGAGACCTTTCCCTATCCACTCATATTCTTGCGCAAGCATGCATGTTGTCTTTGGGTTCACATCTGTCTATATATTTATCCACTGCGATTCCAATAGCTATTACCGAGTCATCACCCCAGCAATTAAGGGGGAGATGTGGTAGCCTGACCCACACTAGGACTGCACTTGGAACATCCATCTCCGGATCGAAATCTAGTGTCCATCCGTTCAAGTATAAACCTCTAGAGTCCATGAAATAAGGTCCATTTCTAAATAATAAATCTCTATCTTCCCTTGATTCAAAAATAAAGGTATAGTACCCCTTCCACAAAAACGAATAGCTATCTTCCCTTGAGTATTTGCATTCTAGTTTCTTTCCACCCATTTTTGGACTGATTTGGGTGAAGGCCATAGTCCTGTAAACTGACCCACGAGACCGCATTCTGCTAAGGAAATGGTTGCTCTTCTTGGAAGAGTTGGAGGAAGAGAGATCTCTGGTATATCAGCAAGTTTCTTTATGAATTTGTTAGCTAATGGCCTGATTCTTGGAGCTCCGTTTTCAGCTATCAGAGATGCAAAAGCTTCTTCATTTTCATCGATCCCATGGTGAGAGGAAGAGAGGGGTTCTCCCTCTGAAGAGGGGTGCATGTTCTGGGTTTCCTCAGCAACAGGAGGCTGCCGAGAGAGGGGACTGCATGAGGCAGCAAAGGCTAGAAAAAAACGCAGCTTAGAATAAGCATGCATAAGCAAGTCAAAGGAGCTCCCTCAGATGGAGCAAGTATGGCTCGAGGAGCCTCAATAGCAGGAGGCTGCTGAGAGAGGAGTCTGCAAGAGACAGCGGCAGCTAAGTTTCCCGTAGCAGGTGAAGCATGCGCTTGTTGGAAAAAAAATAGAATAAAAAATTGATTATCATTACAACTTTAAAAGTGAAGTAATTAAAACTCATAAAAAAATTCATAATTATAAATTCAAAATTTTAATATATATATTTCTATTTGATAAAAATGAAATTATTATTAAATTTTACAAAAGTGATTTTAAAATTTAAATTAATGTAATAGTTGTTTTTCATTATTGCTAACCATAATTATATCTAAAATTTTAAAAAAATTGTATTTTACAATTTGAACTCATAGGAAAATACATCACCTTTTATTACTTAACCTTTTATATAATTGATAAGTTTTCAAATAAAATATCTAAAAATTACAGCTTTATCATAAATAATATATATAAATATTTGATTCAAAAATACATAAGCGCAACATCATAAAAACATACATATGCATATATATATTTCTTCCAATATTCTTCATTATTAAGAAAAGTCATTAAAAATATATAAAAGCAACATCATACCGACACTAGTAAAAATTAAGGTGGAGATATTTATGCATTATTTTTTTCTATCTCTTCATTGATGATGTTGTTGATGTCATATTTTGTATATATTATTTGATGTCATTGATGATGTTGTATTTTGTATATATTATTTTGTATATACTATTTTTGTTTTCATGCTCGGGGTTCATGTTGGCTCCTTTGGCACTCTAAGTTCTTGGGAAATTTTTTAACGTGATTTGTATATTCTATGTTGGTGGGAAGCTTACATAATAATATGGGGTGAATATCAAGTCCATGATTGTTTGCACCACTCTATTTGATGTCGGTTTGGATTTGCAACCTCCTAGCTTGGTGGTTGGATTTTTCTTAGTGTTGTCTCCTCTTAGGCTAGTATGATATGGTATAAGTTTGCCTTGTTACATTTTCTCTTCTATTCTAACTTTTGCCAATTTGTGTATTATTTTGTTTGCTTTTGGTATTTTCTATCCATTCAGCTTCGTTTTTCAAGGCTTACATTCTCTTTTAGGGGAGTCTAGTTTCCGTTTCACTGGGTTATTTTGTCAGTTTGGTGGACCCTTTATACTCTACTTTGTCCCATTCCAGTTAATGTTTTTGGTTCTAAGGTTTTGTGTGAGGGTTTTGGGGCTACTTTGTTGATGAGATTTGGTTTACTTTATCCTTCTTTCATCTCCTTGGAGTTTTGTTTGTGGTCTTTCTCTTCTATATTATTTTCCTCCAAGATGAGGTGACATCATCCTTTAGGAAGAAAGGAGGCAGGAAGGCCCAAGCCACTCCAACTTCTAGAGCCTAAGTGGCAACTCAGAGTTCTTTAGATTGGTATACCTTTGTGACCCCCCTAAAATTAAAAGGAAAATTCATTAAGAAAAGGAGGCTCATACAGAAAGGTGTTTCATATCAAATTAGGATGCTCAAGAAGATGTCAATAGTTGGATTCCAGACACCAAAAATACAAGATCTAAACATACATAATATAAGTAAACAAATGATATCTACTGGCAATTGAAAATAATTATGGAAAAAATGTTAACTAACTCGCTCGAGACCCAGCAAAAAGAAAATGGTACGCATACATGAGATCATGTAGAACTCTTAGAAGTTGGATGAGAAGGTGACTATCCTAGCAAAATAAAGTAGCAAACCTAGACATCACAAACTCTGAAGAGTATATTAGCCACCAACCACCATTAAGTTGGATTTTCCCATTACATGGCATGGTTTCCTTTTCATTTTATGTTTTTTATGATACAAGTAGCAACACTGCAACCAATAGGATAAGTAGCTTCATCTCTTTATGATTTGCCATAAACATTATTAGGATCTTTATTAAATTTGTTAAAAAAATTATATGTGTGCCAATATTAAAATTGAACATTCTTCGTTTGTGCTATTGGTTTGGTTTCCCTGTGGCAAACCAATAGCAACAAAATGTCTATGATGTGTATTATTGAAAAAAAAAAAAAAAAAAAAAAAAAAAAAAAAAAAAAAAAAAAAAATTGCATGATATTTGTTGAGAAGTGTAGCAAGAAAGGCTCAATTTGACTTAGCCTTGGTCAAAATGAGAAAATTTGAAATTTCCACATTAGTAGACAACTTGAAGGCAGTTAACTGAGGTGACATGGCTCTTGTCACTTAGTTAGCTCGGTAAATTCAAGTTAGTGGGCTTGGATTTCAGTTTGCATGTGTTGATTGCTAATTTGTAGCAATCCAGTTTAGTTATTTCTAGTTGTACTCAGTTAAACTAGTTATAACAATTAATATAACTAGTTGGAGGTCAGTTGCCCAGTGGGACAATGGTCTAACTCAGAGATCATCTAGTTAACTGATCAGTCAACCAAAAATAGCTCATGCATGCAAGGAATTTGAATTGCTCATTTGTGGTGGAGATTCCAAGGGAATGTAACATCAGTTGTAGACTAAATTGAGTGTACATGTGTTGCATGCAATCAATTATTAATCCTTGGGAATTGCAGAATCAATTTGGAGGGAATTTCTAAAGAATAAGGGCCAATAGGTGGAGGCAAAATTTTCCCAAGTCTGGGTCAGAGCTTCTCATTGAGTAAAGAGAACATTTATTCCCTTGCAGGTTGAGATCAGAGCAAGCAAGAAAATGTAATACATTCTTTATTCATCTAATTAATGCAAGCAGGCTTAAGGGGTTTTTACCAGTTGGTTTCCCCTAGATAAATTTGTGTACTTGTATATGTGATTGAAGCATTTTTTCGAATGTTGTTCTAAATTGTGAATTAATTTTTGCAAAGCAGTAGAGTAGAATTGTGTCTCGTGATTTATATTAAATCTCTTGATCATTTTCAATTCTATCACCATATTTATACATGGTATCAGAGGAGGATTCACATTAGAACAAGAATTTTGAAGTTGCTCCTCAGGAGGTTTGAATTTGAAGCTTCATTGTAGCAGGATTTCTTCAGAGTTGAGAGAATTGCCTTCAATGGACTGAGATTAAAGTATGCCTTGGAAGGCAGCTCGAATTTCATTGCCAAGAAGGATCACATGGAGGCAGTGCTTGATGAAAATGGATTTTCGGAATATTTCAAGACAGAAATTCCAAAACCAGGATCATTTGGTGTCCATAACCTAGCCCAATGGAAGAAATATGTAGTCAAGGCCAAGATAATAATCTCGGAGGGAGTGAGAGACCACATTGTCTCAAATATCAATGGGAAATAAACTTCATTTGAAATGTGGAAGGCACTGACTGAGCCATTCGAGAAAAGTAGTGACCATATAAAAATGGACCTCAAAGACAAACTTCAAAACATTAAGATGCAGAAGAATGATACTACTCCGTAATATCTCACCAAATTTACACAAGTTCAGGATGAGCTTAGAGGGGTTGGTGTGAACGTTGCAGAAGATGACCTTGCGAGCCTAGATCTTCTAGGCATTCCCAAAATCTATCACAACTACTAGGACTCAGTGAACGGCATGGATAAATTACCGAATTGGGAACGCTTATGGTCTAATTTGATACAAGAAGAAGTCAGGTGAAATACTAGAGATGTAAGTTCATCCAAGGGAGAGGATGGAGAAAATTTTGCATTGGTTGGAAAGGGAAAGAAGGGAAAAGGGAAGAAATCTCAAACCAAACTAGAATCCAACCAAGGGGGCAAGAAGAAAGACTTATCCAAAATAAAATTCTTCAATTGTCATGAGCTTGGGCATTATGCTACAGAGTGTCCACACAAAAGGTCTAGCAAGAAGAATTCAGGAGGAGCAACAGGTGAAGCATTGGCTTCATAGTTCGAGCTAGACTTCACCTTGATCACATGCATGGCCAGCACTGTGATGGGGAGTGTGTGGTACTTAGACTTACGTGCATCGTTACACATCATAAGGTATAAAAAAAATTTATAGTGACCTAGAGGAGATATATATCCAGATGCATATTGAGATTGGGGACGATAAAAAGTACAGTGCTACCAGGATTGGTACAGTAACCTTTAAGAGGGATTCGGGATCCCCTCTTCACCTCAAAGATGTCATGTTTGTACCAGGCCTGAACAAGAACCTCATCTCTGTAGCAGTTTTAGAATATCATGGCTATGATGTGATCTTCAGTAGAGGGAAAGCCTTTCTGAGACACATAGCTACCGGGCAGGTGAAGCAGATCAGGGTTTATGTGAAGAACCTACATAAACTTGATGTGGAAGATTGTGCTACATTATTCCATAAGATAGCGAAAGTGCAGAGTCACGATGTTGGTGAACTTTGGCATAGGAGATTGGTCCATTTTCATCATGGAGCCCTTAAAATTATGCAGCAAATAACAGTTGCCCCCCCTAAAGGATTACTTGAGAAGCAAGATGTCTGAAAGGGTTGTACCTTGGGGAATTATGTAAAATCCACATTCCATGATCGAGACTGCAAAGCGAATGCGGTCTTGGAGAGAGTCCATTGTGATGTGTGTGGACCCTTCTCGACAACCTCCATTGCAAGACATAAGTACGATGTTATTTTTATTGATGATTTCTCAAGAAAGTGTCAGATCTTAGTCATGTGGAATAAGGATGAGACATTCTCAAAATTTGTAGAATTCAAGGCACTAGTTGAGAAAGAGACCGACAAGAAGTTGAAGGCTCTCGGGATTGACAATGGAGGTGAATATGTTTTAGATTACTTCATGGAATTTTGTGCCAAAGAAGGAATTCGAAGAGAACTGACAACTCCCCACAACCCACAGTAGAATGGGGTAGCTCAAAGAAAGAGCTAGAGCATTATGGGAGCTGCGAGAGCTATGCTAGATGACCAAAGCCTGCCACTACATTTGCGGGTAGAGGCATGTAACACATCAATCTACTTGCATATCCAGAGTCTTCATCGTATTCTTGGTATGATTACACCAAAGGAGGCCTTCTTGAGGAGAAAGTTGAATTTGTCTCATTTTATAATTTTTGGAGCCTTTGTTTACTGCCATGTCTCCAAAGATATGAGGAATAAACTGGGTGTAATTACCTTCCCTTAGAATGACATTTGTGTGAAGGGATGTAGATTTTTATGTAGGGAAAGCAATGAGATGCTCTCTTGAGAGGGAGCTTCAATCCCACTAAAAGAGGAGATTTTAGCTCCAAAGGAGGAGCCTTGGGAAGTTTTGGAGCAGCTAAAAATGAAGGAGTAAAGAGAACGCAGAGTGGAGACATCCACTTAAGCAAAACCATCCAGTGAAGGTAGAAAAAGAACTACATAAGCTAATAGATTGGTGCAGGATGTGAACGAGAATGTGGGAGCTCCTTCAAATTTGCACAGGCAAAGGAGGTCACCTGAGAGGTACACTAGCTACATGGCTCTAATGGCGGAGCTTGTAAAGACTGAACCATCCTCTTTTGAGGGAGTAGTTGAGAAACCAATTTGGGTTGATGTAATGGTGGAAGAATATTAATCCATCATGAAAAATAGTATTTGGGAAGTGGTCATGAGACCGACAGATAAATAAATTATGGGTTTGAGATGGATGTTTAAGGTTAAGCATGTAGCAGGCAGAATCATATAGAAGTATAAGGCTATATTTGTAGCCAAATGATTCTCTCAAGTTGATGGAATTGACTATGAGGGAGCCTTTGCTCCCGTAGCAAGGTATTTGTCCATTAGATCAATTCTTGCACTGGTTGCGCAGATGGGGTGGAAGACCCACCAAATGGGTGTAAAAACAACATTTTTCAATGGTGTTATTGAGGAGGAAGTGTACATAGAGAAACCAGAAGGTTTTTAGACATTTGATCATGAGTCTCATGCATGCATACTCAAGCGAGCATTGTACAATCTCAAATAGGCACCCTGAGCTTGGTACACTCAGATTGATAGTTATCGCAATGGATTGGGCTTCACCAAAGATGAAGTGGATGCAAACCTCTATCATATTTTGGTAGAAGGTAAATTGCTTATCATTGTTTTATACGTTAATGATTTTATATTGATAGGTGATTAGCAGTTGATCAACTCTTGCAAGGAGTACCTTGCAAGGGAATTTGAGATGAAAGACATGGGTCTCAAGGACTACTTCCTCAAGCTGGAAGTATGGCAAGGTGACCAGGAATTGTTTGTGTCATAATGCAAGTATGCCACCAAGATACTTTAGAGATTTCACATGGAGAACTGTAAGCCCATGGAGGCACCTCTAGAAACCAACTGGAGAAAGGAGAATGCCACTTCAAGTGAAGAGGTGGATGCTACCAATACAGGTAGCTTTTGGGTTCACTGATGTATCTTGTGAACACACGAATAGATATGTGCTATGCAATCAATGAGATGAGCCAAGTTATGGTCAGGCGACCAAATTGTATTGGAAGGCAGCTAAGCATGTTTTACGGTACCTCAGAGGCACTACCCACTATGGATTATGGTATAGACAGACAGAGTGAGTGAATATGTGTGGCTTCATAGATGCAGATTCGGTAGGGATTCCAACCGACCGAAAGAGTACATTAGGTGGAATTTTCATTGTTGAGTCCACAGCTATTTCCTAGTATAGTAAGAAGCGGAGGTCTGTGGCGCTCAGCTCAGCAAAAGATGAATACATGGTTGCAAGTCAAGCAGCTTGTGAGGCGACCTTGATGAGAAATATACTTGTGGGACTGTTTGGTCAGGAGATGGATCCAATTATGATATATCATGATAATCATAGTTGCATTAAGCTCTCTGAGAATCCAATATTTCACGCTCGATCCAAGCATATAAATATTTAGTAGCATCGTTTGCGGGATTGTGTGAAGAGCACAATAATATTGTTAGAATACATTCTGACAAAGGAACAAGATGTTGGCATCTTGATAAAGGATTTTTCAAGAGGTAAGTTAGAATTCCACAGGTGCAGGATAGGGGTCGTTGATAATCCCTTTCTTGCTAAGAGGGAGGGTTGAGAAGTGTAGCAAGAAAGGCTCAATTTGACTTAGCCTTGGTCAAATTAAGAAAATTCAAAATTTCCACATTGGCAGGAAACTTGGAGGCAGTTGACTGAGGTGACATGGCTCTTATCACTCAATTAGCTCAGTAAATTCAAGTTAATGGGATTGGAGTTCAGTTTGCATGTATTGATTGCTAATTTGTAGCAATCCAATTCAGTTATTTCCTGTTGTACTCATTTAAACTAGTTCTAACAATCAATACAACCGGTTGGAGGTCAATTGTGCAGTGGGACGTCAGTCTAACTTGGAGATCATCCAGTTAAATCATCAGTCAACCAAAAATAGCTCATGCATGCAAGGAATTTGAATTGATCAGGTGTGGTGGAGATTCCAAGGTAGTGTAACATAAGTTGTAGACTATTTTTTAATGTACAAGTGTTGCATGCAATCAGTGATCAGTCCTTGGGAATTGTGCAATCAATTTGGAGGAAATTCCTAACGAATAGGGAACAATTTCCTTCGTATTTACACAAGGAAATAGGAGCTCAAGTGGAGGCAGAAATTGACTAAGTCAGGGTCAGAGCTTCTCATTTAGTAGAGAGAACAATTATTCACTTGCAGGTTGAGCTCAGAGCGAGCAAGCAATTGTAATACATTCTTTATTCGTTTGATTAATGCAAGCATGCTTAAGGGGTTTTTACGAGTAGGTTTCCCTTATATAAATTTATGTACTTGTGTATGTGCTTGATGCATGTTTACAAATGTTGTTCTAAATTGTGAATTCATTTCTACGGAGGAATAGAGTAGAATTATGTCTCATGATTTAGATTAAATTTCTTAAGTAGTTGCAATTTTATCACCATATTTCTACAATATTGAGAGCTTGGAAAAAAATAGGGTAAAAATGCTAGTGATATTTTGCATTTCATCAAAAATAGGTTTCAATATCTAAAGTGTTTTAATCTTGCATTCACTTGATCTATTAAAAATCCTCTAATTATTTTATTTTTAGGCCTCTTTTTCAACTGCAATTGTAAGAACCAATTTTAATTCCATATGCTTTGCAAAACATTTTGCTCCTCCACCCAATTCAACTTTAAATTATAAAATAAGAGTATCCTTGAGATCGTTAATTTGCCTACTCCATAAGCTTGTTGATTCCTAATGGCTACTCCATTAAAGGATCCCAGGGCCTTGATTTATTGCACCAAAAGTATCTAGGTGCTATACAACCTAGTATGGGGGAAGTTGTCATGTTAACATGGGGTTTATTTAGTCTACTACATTATAACCACTAGATGCACAATGCTTTGTTGTGACTTGCACACATGTAAGTCGAGGTTGAATGAAGGACCTTAATCTACACCTTGAAGGATAACAAATATTTACTTTTGATCATGATTTTTTCATGGAAATAGAGAAATGTGTGTGTGTGTGTGTGTGTGTGTGTGTGTGTGTGTGTGTGTGTGTGTGTGTGAAATTAGTTCATAATAAGAAAAATAAATAACTATGCATCTATATATATATACATGACAACTAAGTTTTAGGTTTAAAAGGTCCTCCATGTGTTTTAGCTCTTGTCATTTGGTGGGATATAAAATCTAGCCTCTTCAAGAATTCTAACATCCTATTTGAGATCATTGTTACTTCTAGTTTAAGAATGGCCATAGATTATGAGATAAAGTAGAAGTTTAAAAAGCCCGAATTTCCAATCATGCTTACTCTTAAACTTGGCATCCCTTAGGTATTTTTTTTATGGGGCTTGTCGCAGCAACCCCCCTAAGTGCAACATTGAAGTGGTGTTGTTTTTGGCACATAATCATCACATACATGTTTGATATGCCCATGGTCGGGGAAGAAATAAAATGGTTGAATTTCAAGGCCTATGGACCTTTCTTGAAGTAGCAAAAGAAAAAGGTTTAAGGAAGTTTTAGGCCTTTGGTGATTCCTAATTGGTTATCAAATGGGAAACTAAAGAGATCTTAATGGAAAACACTTGTTTGGGCACTGTCTTGCAATTACTGAGGAATTCCTCCATCTTTTTGAACGGTTTTCCTTCAAAACATTTATAGAGGATTAAATGAGTAAGTTGATAGAGTATCTAAAGAAGCCTTTGAGCTGCCAATTGTCACTTCTGGTATATGGGAATCCTTTGATCGTGAGATGAGAGAATATACAGATATGCAAATATAAATATTTTTTTTTATTTTTCTGTCTTAGAAGAATATCAGTAGCAAATGAAAAAGAAGGCTCCTATAATATTTATGGGAGATAGTGATATATATTATTAATGAAATTGTTGGGAAGAAATCAATTGTTTGGATCAATAAGGCATAATACTTGTTATGTGTCACTAACAAAAGCCATTTTGACTTAGAAAGCCCTCTTTAGGCCTATAACATGTATATTATATATGTGAATATAAATTATTTTATCCTTTGGGTAAGAAAAACATGAAAATGTATGAAAAAATAAATCAACTTAAACCCTTCTTAAACCTGCATCTATCAAGCATCGAGAGGAATCAAAATTCTTAAGGTGTAATTTTTGTATCATTTAATATGAAGGATTTAAATGATAAAGAAATTACAAAAATTATAGATTAAGAAATTTGATGCCTCTATGTGTGTGATAGATCTAAGGTTAAGATGGATCTATGTTGATTGATATCTTCAATTGTGATCTTTTTAAGAGGATTCTCGGCGCTTGATTTCTTGAAACTCTTTATAATAGTAATGCTTTGAGCGACACAGTGAGCAGGTTGTATGAATCTATCTTCAAATAAACGTGAATTTTCGGCAAGCTAAACAACCCATATCATATTATATTTAAAGGCAAATCTCTTAGTCTCCTTGTATTATAGTTTTTACTCTACAATCTCAAACATTCCTCGACTCAATATCCCTTCAAGTAAACTTGAATTGGTCCTGCAAAACAACTTGAATTTTTATCAAGCTAAACAGCCCATATTGTATTATAATTAAAGGCAAAGCTCTAAGACTCTTTATATTATGATTTTCACCATACAACCTCAAACATTCCTCAGCTCAATATCCTTTCCAAGAATCCATTAATGTTGTAACAACTCTAACCTCCCAACATACTTGAACAAAATACTTTGTATAAATAAATATTTTTTTTTCATTTCTTTGAAAATAATAATAATAATAATAATCTAATTTTAAGGTCATTTCCAAGCCAAACACCAAATTGGTGTATGAGATACCTTTTTTATAAGACAAGGGACCTACCTCTACACAATAATTTGACTGTTAAAGTCTACATAGATGTATCAACCTGAGAGACATCTCCCATCCACTAAAGTTCAATTCCAAGGGACATGTTTGGCCCATTATGATAAGGCTCAAAGAGTAAGTGCTCCCACCCACATGATGTCTCGTTCTTTCTAAGTCATCAATTATTTGTATATCTAGCTTGCGGAGTATTGGATATACTCTTGGTCTTACAGTAGTAGCCAAAAGCTCCCAGATTACTCTAATGTGTCATCAATTCACCATGTTTAAAGAAAAAGTCTACAAAAGTGTACATACTCTACTTTGAACCTATGGCCTCATATATATATATTTATTTATTTATTTATTTATTTCATGTGATGACATGTCTATGTCGTTACTTCTTTGTATAGGTGAAATGAGTAAGATCAAACCTATAAAAGATAGTACTTTGCATTTAATTAAATTAGACTCAAACAATGCACTGGAAAAACAAAAACAAGAGGAAAAAATAAAATAAAACAAATTACTATAAAATCGTATTCAAATTTCAATGCATTTCAAATGGACTTCTTAACCACAAAGCTGGGCCAGGATCAAGACTGATGTGTTTTTTGCAGATATAGAATAGAAGAAATGAGAACTCATACCTCAATGCATTTCAAATGGACTTCTTAACCACAAACCTAGGATCGAGGCTGATGTGTTTTTTTGCACATATAGAATAAAAGAAATGAGAACAACGTGAACATTTTTTATTCACTTTGTAAAGAGTACTATAATCGTTAATGATAGAAGAACTTTGTCTTTATATTTCTACTTGCTAACGCAAAATAATCAATCATTGAGGAAAGGTGGGTAAAGTTGAATTACAACACATTATAATTCCTTGCTGAGATGGTCTCTTCATATTGAGGAGGCACACTTATGGATGATGTTGGGATAAATGTGGCTAATTTCATATAGCACATTGACACCAAACATCATGGACATGCTGCAATGAGATGAGGACTACTTCATGGACCTGAGCATGGTTTACTTATGAGGATGGATTCTTGATCGAGTTCAGGATGTGACAGGGATGCTTTGAGGAACAATTGATGGTGGCATGAGGATGTGCATTCTCATGGGTTGAGCGCGACAGTTGGACTGGCCATCCGACTAGTTCAAACATGGGGGCTAGCATGTACATAATGTGTTAGCATTTTGTTGGAGTATCATGGCAGCAGGTTCACATGGGAACGACACATGATGAGGTCAACACTACATGTTGTAGTAAGCATGTAGCTTGAGATGGAGGGACCAGCCTTCCACGATGGAGCAACATGTGGAGATTGTAACATGATGGTTGATTGTCATGGATTGAGAGGACTTCCGATTGTTGAGATGAGATGTTGGCACATGATTGAGTTGTGTTAACACTTGTTGACATATCATGGGCAATTTGCACATGATGGAGATGATGCACATGATGGAGTGGACACTTTGTTGCAGTGGACATGTAACTTGATGTTGAAAGGATCAGCCTTTCATGGGGAGAGCAGCATGGAGAGATTGTGGCAGGTGGTCGGTGGTCATGGACATCTATGACATACTTTGGTATGGACTATCTTGGTGACAGTTGGTCACTTAGATGAGACATGGTGGAGATGGAGTCCTACATATGTTGCAAGGATGTTTGCCATATGTGAGGGGAGTTGACATCATGGATTGATGCTTGGAGTTGGGATGTTGTCGAGGACGACAACGACTTCAGGTGGAGGAGGATGTAACGCCTTGGATAATTGTGACGGGCGGGCGCGCACGACGGGCGTGTGCCGAACGGGCGTGCGATGGCACCGTCGCACAAAATGCGACGTTACGACAGCAGATTTGCGACGATGAGCGAACACACTTGGAAATGCGACTAAGTGTGGGAGTTTATACCCACGGTGGGATGAAGGATTGAGGGGCAGGCCGACCAACAAAAGGTGGGCAAGCCGACTCAAGAATGGCGTTTAGAAAGGGTGTTACGACATGGTTTTCGCGGTCGGCCAAGGAGCTGCCACCCACACTCAACCCACGCAGAGAAGCATATATATACAAGCGTTGGAGTGTTCATTTGGAGGCATTCGATTCACACACACTTCGCATAAGTGCAGAGCTCAAGTGCGCACAAGGGACAAGAGACTTGTGCATAGCTCATGCGCATCTTTTGGTTGGGAAGCCGTACGTTGGAGTTGATACTTAGGAAAAGTCGAAGTGAAGGCAGGGTTGCCGTGGATGAATTGAAGAGCCGGTTTTGGTGTAAGATTTAGCGTTGGGTTTTAGGTAGCTCGTGTGAGCACCATCCTTCGCACAAGAGGTGCACAAAACTATTTTAAATGGCAGATTGCCTCTCTTTGTAAATTTGGTTAAGTGTTGGCTTGGAATTTGCCAAGCACACTTGTATTGTAAAAACTGATATTCTTAATAAACTGTTGGGCAGACTCACATTACGGGGAGTTGCCCCTCCCCTTTATACTTGTTGCAATTGTTGATGTTCTTGTTATTTAATTGTGATGGATAATGAATGAGTATGGGCTTCATTAAGTATAAAGGATAAGTGAATGTTTACTTGGTTGCAAAACACAAGCTAAGTAATGCGAAGGTGAATTTAGGCGTAGTCCATGTGCATGAGTATTGTTAAAAAGAAAGTGTTCGATGGTGCCGCACCTCGCCGGCACGGTTGAAAGACCACCGTAGGCTTGGGGGCATGACAGAACCCGTCACAACCAATCAAGAGGGTTAGCATGTCCCAAAGTGTTAATATAAAATTTATGGTAAAAGAAATGTAATTTATTATGAAATGAAATGATATTTTAATGTCCACGAGACTAAAAATAGTTTATGAGACCATTAGTTCCTTGTTTTTTGCATTTTGCAATTCAATATTTTTCCAATGTAAATTGATGATGAGTTGGCCCAACCTTCCAACAATCCCCTCGCTGAAAAGACAATGCCAAGAAACAAATGCTAACATGTTTTCATAACTTTCTCTGACGTCTTTGAATGCATCACATTCCAAAATGAAATGTTTTTCCGATTCCACTGCACACACATGTAAAATGTACACACTCGTTCTTCCCAAGCTTCTTTAGGCCTTTTCCACCGTTCTATTTCACACCAAAGTTGATGCGAGTTGGTCCTTAATTGAGCAATAAGAACCTTTTCCCTCCACGAAATGTTAGCTACAATGAACTCTTTTTGTTGTAGATCACACATAGGGTTGAATTCCTCAATGTAGTACTTCTTCTTTCTACCCAACTCTTTTCCCCATACCATTTTACGAAACTTCTCCATAACTGGTTTTAAAAAAATGTAAATAATATAATAAAATGTCACGTCAAGGGCTGCAACTTGCTAGATAAATTGTCGGATTATGGATATCCTAGAGGTTGGAAGGTACCCCTACCTAGTGCCACGGTGGTAGGTGCCACTTGGTTGCGACTTGCATTTTTATCAATGCTAATTGAAATGTATTGGAACATGTGTCAAAGATATATGGGTGGAATTTTGAAAATCAAGAGGCAGAAAACAGGAGGTTATCGTGGAAGTGGAAGCCTTTTTCAATATCGTGAAGGGTGTGTTCTGGATTCTGAGAGGTCACATGGTAGCGGCTTGTAACAAATAGCTCATACCTCATATATCAACAACAAAAGGCAAATAACTCATACCTCAGATATCATCATGATACTTAGAAGATGAATTTGAACATTGTATATATGTCTCCTTGCTTGATGTCTTGCTTCAAATATGACAAGAGTTCTTCCTAAGGAAGTTCCCTTAATCAACCCATAAATTTTGTTATAGATTTAAACCAAGATTACACTTTTGATCAACCCTTCAAACTATGTTTTCAGTTTTCCTTGTCAATGGATTAATTAGATGTTATTGTGATCCAAATCGGTCTTTGACTAAGGTCCAAAACTAGCCCTTATACTGCTTCAAATTAAGGCTTGAATTTGTCCTCTTTTGTGGCCCAAGGAGAACCCTTCATTTTCTTCCAAACCAACCTAGACTAGGCCCCCTAGCCTGCAGTTTTACCCCTTCTCTTACAATGGTTGTCACAAGGGTAATTCAACCCTTTATATGTTCCCAAAGAAGAATTCAATTAGAGCTCATATTTTGCCTCAAAATGACTGAAATTCACTTCAGAAGAGGCCGAAAATTAGTCTTAGAAAGTGCCTTGAAACAGGGCTCATATACAACCTTAGGAAATTGGCTTATATTGCATTAGTTATTCCTTATACTGGTCCTTACATAGCCCAAATTTTTCCATAGAGATGGGCCTTATACAAGTCGAAATTAGCCTTAGGAGGGGGTCAAAATTTTCCACAAAGATAGGCCTCAAATAGTATAAAATTAGCCTAAGGAGGGCGCTGAAAATTTCCACAGAGATATGTTTTAGACAAGTCGAAATACAACTTAGAAATGGCCTCAAGTTGGGACTAAAAAACTTGTCTTTTCCCCAGCGAAAAACACCATGCAAGATTAAAAAAATCAAGCCCAGAAAAAACCTTGAAAATTCAGCCTTTGATTTGCGTGTTTCCCTGGCCTCAGATATTTCAAAGAGAATAATTGAGATAATACAAGAAAATTGATGGCTTTTGGAGCAGAATTAAGAGCCCTATATATACACAAAAGAGGGGGTCAAGATGGGGGGCGACTTTCCCTAAGAACACCCCTAAATAGGTAGAGTTGGCCTAATCATTTAGCAAAAATAATAATAATAAATTCACATTTTAATTAAGTCGACCTAACCCCCTTTTCAAAGCCATTTCAAAATATAAAAATTCCTTTTGAGGGTTGACTTGGTTTATACATTATAGCAGCCAAGACGTATAATACTTTATAAAAGTCCAAATTACTTTATTACATTTTAATGTCAAAAATTTTGGACCAAAACACTATCCATCTTGGGACACCATGACCACAAGTTTGGTGCTTCAAATTTGAGAAGGCATATCTCCTTGACCATGAGGAGTTACATTGTGTACCGCTAAAGTGAACGGACTTAACAAGAGTTATCCAACCATCATATCGTTATGCACGATAACCTAATCCACTTCATATTTAAACCTCATTTAATATTGGATATTGATGGTCATCTTCATCGAACCTTCCATCAATCAATTCTTCCATGAGACAACCTTCACACTCTTGACATTAGTGACAACTCTCCTTTGACATCAATTGCAACCTGACCAACAATCTCCCATTTTGTCATTGATGGCAACACCTATACTCCTCATGTGATTATTGTTCCCCCAGTCTCCATGCTTCTGACCCACCTCTCATGATTTATCTCCCCCTAAACTCCCTTATATGATTTAGCCTCTCACAAATTGCCATTCTAATTATGCTTGTCAATATGCTTTACTGAAAATTCACCTTGAGTCCTTCTTCAATTCTTTCGAGCTCGATGTTGAAGTGCCACAAAATTTTCCGTGACTCTGCTTTTCAAATCTGATGCTCAACTAAATTGTTCTGGTGAGTTCTTTACATCTGCCATCAAACCACTGCAAGTTTGCCATTCGAAACCAAATTGCCTAAAGGAAAAATCTTCAAATATGTAATCATTGCTACTTAGAATCCCCCTCTTCAACAATCATAGTACAAGGAGTCTCCAAGGCTAGACTACTTAGAATGATATATAAACTTGCTATGTTGTAGGATCATTATTTTAAATCTTGACATCTTCTATAAGATACCCCCACAAAATACCTTATGGTTTCCACCAAAAACTATGAGTTTTGTTATAGTCTGTCATTGCATCATTTCATCAAATGTATTGCATACCATTGGTTGTAGGTGCACTTTTTGCCATTAATCTCAGAAGAAATGAAAATGGTACTAAGAATACACCATAAAAATGATTCCCCACAACAATATGTATTTTACAGTATGCTAAAAAAGGTACATATCAGTGATGAAGAAGTCTACAGTAATATAAAGATAAATATCATCAAAGTGTACATTTAAATTGGTTGTAAGATATCACCTAGAACATGAGTTTAAAGGCATGGCCAATAGAGATAGGATAGTATGGTGAACAGTGACCCATTTCCAGCCCTCAACTCATCCCCAACAATGGGTATATGTTGTCCCTTTTTCATCATATTTGATCCTCTCCATGAACATAAGTATTCTTGGTAATGAATAAGCCACGATAGTGAAACACAACTCCCCAAATGTACTAACTATGATAGTCAATTCTTTGCCAACAAACAAAGATGATCTCTAACCCTTAATAGTGAAGAGTGAAACTCATCCCTCTAAATAGTGTCTAGACTTGGCCAACACCTCAAGACTGAATTCAACCTCCTTTGGCAACATAAACTTTGCCCTTCAGCATAGAACATGTCCAATCATGGCAAGGTAATCTCAACCCACGAACAAGCCTCTAATGGTAGTCAAATCGACCCTTGAAAGAATTGATTCGTATCCTCTATTTAACAAAATGAACTCAGCCCATCTTCCAACATGACTTCGTCTCAATGAAAGAAATGACCCAACCCTCCTCTTTGCAATGAACTTGACTCCTTATATAGTGAAACTCGACCCTTTTGAACAATGATTCGACCAACAGCTTGAAGGGTAAGCTCAACCCTCAAATAAGAGATAAACTCGATCTGCAATGAGAGAGGAAACTCGACCCAAAATCTAGCAAGGAATGACAACTCTATCCCCAAGTTTAGCTCATCGACCAGCCTATAAAAATATTATAGAATGGCCAATATTAGAAGATAGAATCAATAGATAACACCAAAAACTTATTATTTTATGCAATTTTCTTCTTCTCATTGAACCACTAATGTTCGAACTTCGAATCTAAGCAATCTCGGTCCCAAACTATCTAGAGTGTATAGTATCAATACCAAAACTAACAACCAGAATCAAGGTTTCCAAAAACCGTAGACTCTTCCTCAAGAGCTCTTCAAATTTATTTTTCTCAGTGAGAAAATACATGAATGAGCAAAGACTCCTCATTTTCCCTTTTTATAACCCATTTTCCACGTTTTCCACCTTATTACCTTTTATTTTAATAAAGTCACTTTAGTGGGTTTCTCACTTTTTAATTTAAAAGTGATTTTTCATTAGCCTAGGACCCATGTCCCATTTTTACCACTTTAGCTTTTGTAATGTTTTCCCCTAGGGAATTTTTGTTCCCTTGATTAATTTTTCATGTCCTAGTCTATGGGAACCTTTATGCCAGTGGATACCCTTCCTTATGTTTCATAAGTGAATGGGGACACTACATTCCTCTCTGGCCAAGATTGTTTGTACTTGAGAAACTTTAGTCCCGGATGTTGGAGCATTTATTCCCCTTCCCATGTGGCATCTTTAATAGGAAAATCTTTCCATTTCACTAAGTATTACTTTATAGTCTCTCAACTTCCACTCCCTTACCTCCAGAACCAAAATTAGCTCCCCTTCCTCGTCCAATGGTGGAAGCTCAATGGAAGCAACTACATGTTGTCATAGGGCCTTTTTGAGGCTAGAAACATGGAAAACATTGTGAATCTTACACTCCTCTGGAAGCTCTAGCTCATAGTCCACCTCCCTTACATGCCTCAAAATCCTGTAGGGTCCATAAAATATGGGTTTAAACTTCTCTACCCCTTTCATTTTGAGTGATGGTTATCTGTAGGGTTGCATACAAAGATACACCAGGTCCCTAACCTTGAAGCTACACTCTACCCAATACCTATATGCAGACTTTCTATTGGTCATGAGCCATCTGCAAATTGTCTTTGAGGACTAGCAGTATGTGATGGATATCCTAAATCCAATCCTTGGCTAAAGGGGTTTGACTATTCCCAAATACCCAATCCACGAATACTGGAGTTTCATATCCATATAGGGCCTTGAAGGGTGTCATTCCAATTGACATGTGGTAGGTGGTGTTATAGAAATGCTCTCCCCGGTATAACCACTTCACCCACGATTTTTTTATGGCCAGTTACATATTTTTTGATATAGCCTTCCATCCATTTTTTGAATATTTCGGTTTTCCCATCATTTTATGGGTGTTATCTAGTATTAGTTGTTAGCTATGTCCCAACCAAGCTGGGCAACTCCTACCAGAATCCTCCGATGAATCTATTGTCCTTGTTACTCACAATGGCTTTTGCCAACCCGTGCAGTCACAATACCTCTTTGAAGAACAACTATGCCACTTATGTTGTTGAGTATTTGGAAGGTATGACAGAGAAGTGTGCAAACTTCATAAGCTTATCCACCACCACATAAACATGATCCTTCTAGCACACTTGGGACAATCCTATGATGAATCCATGGAATGCTCTCCCATTTTGCTCTGCGATGGGAAGTAGTTGAAGCAACCAAGTCAGATGAGTATTCTCTACTTTTTTTTGTCGGTATATGTTGCATTCTTTAATAAACCTCAACACATCTGTCTTGAAGCCCTTCCAAGTGAACCTTTCCTTGATTTGGTTATAGGTCTTCAAATGCCCAGGGTGACCTGTTAGGAGCAAGTTGTGTGTTTCTTGCATGCCCTATTGCTTGAGTCGAGACTTCAGTACCAGGTAGATCCGGTATTTGTAGTAAATATTGTCATCAATGACACAATACTTGTCTTTCTGGATTATCCCATCAAGGATCTCGCAAGCAAATTTGTTTTTGGAGTACTCCATCAGCAGGAGATATTTCCAACCACCCGTGATCTCCATGAGAGAGAGGGTGGATGGGATTATGGAAATGGCATATGTTACCACATTATTCTTTCTCTTCACATACTCAATCTCAAAATAGTATGTTTGTAGTTTGTTGATCCATTTATGTTGTCTCTCACTCAAATCCTTTTGCTCCATTAGGAATACCAAGTTGTTATGATCAGTCTTAACTTTAAACCTATTCCCCACTAAGTTTTGTTTAAACTTGGCCAATGCATGTATAATGGACAACATTTATTTATCATATATGGAGTAATATCGCTCATAATAATTGAGTTTGTAGCTCTCAAATGCAATGGAGTGGTGATTCTGCATTAACACTACTCCTATCCCTATGCTCGAAGTGTCACACTCAAGCATGAATGGTTGAGTGAAGTCTGGTAATGATAGAATAGGGCATGAACTCATTACCTGCTTCATTCTCTCAAAGGTTTCCTATGCCTCATTAGACCAACTGAAAGCTCCCTTCTTTGTGAGGTTTGTAAGAGGTGTTGTTAGCTATGAGGACCCCTTAAAGAATTATTGTAATTTGTGCAAAGGCCTAGAAAGCTCCTCAAATTAATCACATTCATTAACGTAGGTCACTCAATTATTGCCCTAATCTTATCTTGGTGCACCTGAACCCCATTTTTCCTAATCATGTGCCCCAAATAGAGCATCTCAGTCATACCAAGTTCACACTTGGACTCTTTTACAGAGAATTCTTGCTACTCCAAAATCCCCAACTCTTCGTCCAAATGCCTAAGGTGATCCTCCCAAGCTTTGTTGTAGACGAGATTTTTACTACACAACCTATTACTATACAATATTTCATGGAGATGACCTTCGGGTTATTTCCCGTAACCTCGTAAAGGAGTTACCTTGCCCTTTTATTATGAATGGGGATCCTTAGTCGAGAGGCCGATGATAAGTAACCCTCTCAAAAAAGGAAATAAGCTAGGTTGTTAGTTAGCAGTAACGAATCCATGCATAATGTTTCTCTCTGTTCTTGAGGCCTGATTCCTTTTGAACTCAATAAATGGATAGCAAAGAAAACCAACAAACACTTCTGCAACTGTTTGTTGAACACAGTTGTAGGGACATTGGCTAACCCAAATGGCATAACTGTTGGGTGTGGAGCATGATTATTTAGAGGTCTTTGTTTCAGTTGGATGTATACCCCAGGAAGTTTGTACACCCCTCCACGCGGGGGAGTGCGAGGGGGACTTGTCCCCCCTGTAGGGGTTCAGGGGGGCCGATCCCCCCCGGCTAGGGGCTTCGGGGGCCAGTAGTCCACCGGCAGGGGTTTCGGGGGCAGCGCCCCCGAAGCTAAAAACAGACGTAAATTTTCCTTGTAAAAGTATAGTAATTTCTAGTCAATCTGGGCCATTCATTAGGCGGATGATATAACGGTAGAACTTATGTTTAGTTTAGGGTTTTTTTCCCTAGAAGGAAACCCCTCTCTTTGTATGAGGGCATTATATTGAGGTTGTGATATAGATGTGTATTCTCCAAGAGAGAAACAAGATAGGTAAGACTATGAGAAAAAGCAGAGGACATTACAGTGGATCTGTTGTAGGTTGTGTCTCTTCATTTTGTTGGATAATAGAAAGGAAGGGATGGTTGTTTGGGGTGGACATAGCCCAAATTGGGTGAACCACGTATATCTATGTCTCTTTGGTTTTGTGTGTTTTCTGTGTTTATATTTTTGCAATATTCTATGTGTTTCATTGCTCTGTAATATATAATTTTCTAACAATAACCGGAAACTCATGGTTCCCATAATGGCACCTGAGAGCAATTTTCGAGACATCCTGCTCCTAAACTTAGGTCTGATGGTAGCCATAGTGAATATATTTATTTGATAAATACTTTTCTCCCCTCAGTTCATTCGTTAGCTCATAAATCCTTGGAATGTGTTATTGTTTTTTTATTGAGCGTCTAGTAATCAATGCACATCCTCAAGGTGCCATCCTTCTTCTTATCCATCACCATCGAAGAATCAAAGAGGCTAGAGCTAGGACAAATTTGGTTCAATCTCAACAAATCCTTGACAACCTTCTCAATTTCTTCCTTCTAAACCTTGGGATGACGATAAGGGCTGATTATAACATCCTATCCCACTCTTTTAACTCTATCACATGCTCAAATCCTATTTTTGGAGGTCTACATGGAGGAATGTCAGTTTTTTTCTTTTTCTTTTTTGTGACATAATACGTAAAGGTTGCTCCGACTATCTTTTGTTATAAATGTATTTATGTTGCAACACTACCTCCATATTCTTTCATGATACTATCTTGTGCGTTATTGATGCATATCCTGGAAAATTACCTTTATATCGCCATGATCTGTAAACTCCATCTCCATCCTCCTCTGATCAATGGTATATCTTCCTATGGAGTAAATTCAATGAACATTGCATACCGCATTGGTATCTAGTACTTCCACCTTAAAGAAGTCATTCATCAAAGTGTAGTTCCCATGGTTATTTTTAGTTTAGGGATCCATCTACTGTGCTCCATATGATGACCACCTAGTATGACCACTGAGAATCCATCAAACTCCTTCATCTAAATCTCCATTTGATCCACCATTGTTGCATCTATAAAGTTGTGGGATGCCCCACCATCTATCAATACTGACACTTTTTGTCGCAACACGACCTCCCTATCTCTGAATACATGATATCTAGGAAGTCCTAACATGGATGCAATAAAATGATCTTTAGCCCCAACCTATGATAATTCCTCACTAACTACCTAATGTCCCTATTCTTGTATCTATCCCTACCCCGACTCCTCATCCTCCTCATCACTATCACTATCTGAGTAGACCTCAATGCAATGTGCCTTACCCTATTTTTCCTTCCTCGCGCATCTGCATCCTAGTGCCTAAGGCTCCTGACAACTGAAACAAAGTTTATTCTTCCTAAACTCCTTATGGATCTCCTCATCCAACTTTGGTTTCCCATTGCATTCCCTTTGAAAGGGTTTAGCCTCTTTATTCTTTCCAGGAAAGGATGGTTTTGAAGGAAATATGTTCTTAGGAACAACATCTTGCATATCTTTGGTTCTACTAACTGCATCTTGTAGAGTGGCAGGCTTATAACCCTTAACCAAACCATGTAGAGGCTCATATAGTCCCTCAACAAACAACATCACCATTCATGCATTAGATATGCGGATAACCATAACTGCTAGACACTAAAAAATTGAAATATATGCCTTTGGATTGCTAGTCTGCATGAGTTGTTCTAGCTCTCTGAAATTAATCTTTGGATCCTTCCTTTAAAAGTGCTTCGTGGGTCTTTGAGTAAACTTGGAATATGAAGTTATACTAGCATGACTCAAGATTACTAGCTCATGGTACTGCTACTCATGGGCCTCCCCATCAAAATGCAATGTATTCAACGTAATGGCATCAACCTCTATTATTTGATGTAGTTGGAAGTATGTGTCTAGCTTTTGAACCTATGATCTAGCTAAACATTTTGATGACCTAGCAAAATATGGGATAAACACTTTCCCTGATGACTTTTGAAGCTCATTGTTTTGCATCATAGCTTTATTATCACCTCTAGGATTGTTCTTCATCTGGAGGTTGCAGAAATCTGTGAAATTCACTGTAACAACCATGGTGAAAATTCCATGTAATAAAAGTTAATAAAGGAAAAATAAGACCATGATTAAGGGACACTTATTCCAAGCCGAATGATGGGTAGGACATCCTCATGTGGGTGTTCATTTTGGTTTATTATGGCTAAGGAAATTGGCAAAGGCACTAGAAAGGAAAAAAGGTATTTTGGCACATTTATTTACGAAAATAAAGGAAAATAGGAGAAAAGGAAGGTGAAATGTAACATGTTGTAGGTGATGAGAAAGTTGAAGGAAAATAATGGAAAATGAAGAAAATAGAGGCCTCATTGATAAAAAGGCTTCTAAGGATCAATTGGAAAGCTTTTGCTCAAACTTTTTGGTCAGTGTAAGCTTTTGTTAGTGTTAAGATCTTGGGTCGGACTTAGTCAATGGAAGGCTTGGACAATGTAAGCTTGGTTAGTTCAGTTTTGGAGCTCTCTCATTATTCTCTCTCCCTCTCTCTCTCTCTCTCACTCTTGGACACTTAGAGTTTTTTTGGAGCACTGTAGCTTTGGAGCAAGGAAGGAAAAGCAAGCAAAAGGAAAGGAACAAAAGCAAGGATCAAGCAACAAAGAGTAGGATCAAGAAAATTCAATATGAACACTTGTAGGTAACATATTGCATGTGTGATTTCCTAGTCGGTTTTGACATGCATGGCTTTGCATGTTGGTGTATGGTTCTCTTGTTGTCGGTGACAAGGTTTTGCTGAGTTATGACAATGCTTTTCAGCCTAGCCTTGCCTTTTTCCAGATGCCATGGTGTGTTGGGATGTTGATCTCGGTTTTGAGCTTTGGAATTGTCGGATGGATTTCGAAATCCAGGGCAAAGGTGGTCTCAAGGTTCGTTCCCAAAAGCCTAGGAATCCCTTGACCGTTTTTAGCAGGATACACGGTAAAGCTTGAGGGAGGTATCTATGTTTAGGGCCTAGTGATCTGGGATTCGATTGTGGTAAAGCCTAAGAGACAAGGAGATGGAAAATTCCTCAAGGATAGTGATGGATTTCAGATGGCATTCCAAGTTTGGTTCAGTTTTGTGATTGGAGCATCGATTTTGGTGTGATCACGGTTTGGTGAGGGTGGAGGTGGTTTAACCTCTGGATTGCCTTGGTTGTTTTTGAATTGGTTTATCCTTGAGATCCCACATTCATGCTTGGAATATGGCACAAGGGTGATTAGTTGAATGAAATATTTGGTTCAGCCATGTTTACAGTCGGGTGGTACATGGAAGTTCTAAACATGGTCGAATTTGACTATGTTTAATAAAAGCTAAGTTCTCTTGATTTTGTACTTATTAATATGTGGATTTAATGGCTGGTAGCTCACTGTTATTTTCATGGCTTAATGATGGTTATAAGCATGGTTAAATGGCTGGTTCATGTCATGGTTATTTCATGTATTCACTTGTAGTTGTTAAAATGATGGATGCAAGACCTAATTGATGTCATAACAATTCAAGAGAGAAGGTGGTAATCCTTCTTCTCATGTCTCATATGAGTTTTCTGTCATTCATGCTTTGTATTGTATCCTAGACCTACAGATTGTATTGATGCCAAGTGTTTGATAGAATGTCAGTCCCGGTTGGGGATGCTCAGGCCTAGTCCTATAGTTAGTTTTTGGTTTATCAATCTTATCGTCATGTGTTTAATGAATTCCAGAATTTACAACAAGTTTTGGGCACTGGCCAAAATTTTGGGCTTGAAAAGTGCCTTAAATCCCATGGACGCTGGCACAAGTCTGCTGGAAATAGTCCCTGGATGCAGGTATGCAGATTTGTGGCAACGTCCAAATCTCTTTAGATGATGGCATGTCCATAGCATGGGAGTTTCCAGAGGTTTAACTGGTCAAAAACTCAATGGGATCGAGGGGCATGATACCTGTGTGGTTGGGATGGCTCTTGGGAGTGTTGTTGTTGACATGGAAGGTATGTTTGATGGGCTTTCGTCAATTCCACTTCCTTAAAAATACCTAGGAGGTTAAATCATATGTTGGGTTGTGTTATATTCTTTCCACGTAGTTAACAGGGGGTTTGAGGGGTACCCGTAACCCCACTTTATGGGGTCCGGGGCAACGCCGCGAAAAATTTTGATTTTGGACCCTATGTTAGGTTGGGCGGACCCGCCTATGGTTTTGTGCATAATTTTTGCACATGTTTTTTGGACGTGATGGTTTTTTCGGTCCATGGTATTGGACGCGACAATTTTCAGTCCATGGTATTGGATGCGATGGTTTTTCGATCCTTAGTATTGGATGCTTCGACATGTATAAATACATATTATAACATTAAAAGGAACATAATGAAAAATCAAGTTGGTAGTCCCGGTTTTGGGATTCAATGGGAAAATCTCTGTGTATATGTGTTTTATGTGTTATGCTCTCGCATTGTCTATTTTTCTTTGTTTTAGAATTCGTATGCAGGTGATTTATGTACAGGGTTAAAACCTACATTTGGTATCAGAGTTCTTTTTGGCTTCAAGGGGACGCCTTTATTGCTAAGGGGTTTCACTCAGGCCTGTGGTAGACCATGTTCAATGGAAGATCTGTGAGATCGATTCTTGTGGTGAAAGAAGATGGCGAGTGGTGGAAAGATAGAGATCAAGAAATTTAATGGTCAAAGTTTTGAGTTGTGGAAACTCAAGATGGAGGATCTGTTGCTGGATAAAGATCAGTGGATCGCGGTAGATCCAGGTACTAAACCAATGGGAGTGACCGATGAAGAATGGAAGAAGTTGTGTCGGAAGGCAAAGAGCACAATACGATTGTGTGTCTTAGATTTAGTATTGTTGAATGTATCAAGGGAAGCTACGACAAAGGCTTTGTGGGACAAGTTAGGGACTTTGTACCAATCTAAGTCTCTGGTGAATAACTTGTTCCTACGGAAAAAAACTATATAACCTGAGGATGAAAGATGGAGACTCGGTGACAAAGCATCTGAATGTGTTTAATATTGTGGTAAGTCAGTTAGCATCTGTTGATATTAAAATTTCAGATGAAGATAAGTGCATTAGTTTGTTGTGTTCTCTACCAGATTCGTGGGATAGTCTGGTTATTGCAATAGGTAGCAATGCAATTGCCTTGAATTTTGATGAAATAGTCTCATCCTTGCTAATGAAGGAGATGAGACGGAAAAATACGGAGAGCCAGAATGGTGATGCCTTGTCTATACGAGGACGGTCCCAGAACAGAAATAAAAATAAGTCATCGAGTGGGAGATCTAAATCTAGAGGAAGATCTAAATCTCCAAGAAAACCTGTAAAGGTAGTGTGGGTGAAATGTGGAAAGGAATGGCACTTCAAAAGAGACTGTAAATCTAAAGCTCCTGATAAAGAAAAGAGATCTGATGATGCTCCTTCTACAAAGGTGAAAATCACCTCAAATAAAGGTAGGGTTGTGTACTGGCTTCTTCAAGTACACATGTAAATCATGAGGCATGGTTGATTGACTCAGGTGCATCCTTTCACTTCGCTCCCCATAGTGAGTGGTTCTGCGAGTATGAGATATATGATGGTGGTGATGTCTTCTTGGGAGATGACAGGAAGGCTAGAATCATTGGTCACAGAAAAGTAAAGTTGAAGTTGCAAGGTGGAAGGGTTAGAAAACTTCCGGGCGTTCTACATATTCCTGCATTGGCCAAAAATCTGATTTCTGTAAGCAAGCTGAATGATGCAGGTGTAAAAACAGTGTTCGAGAAGGATACCTGCAAGATGGTTTGGGGAGCACTGGTATTGATGCGGGGAGTTTGAACTGGAACTCTGTACAAGCTGCAAGGTAGCACTATTGTTGATGGGTGCAATAATTCTGTGGTTCCCAAGAGTGGAGTAGAAAATCTAGTTGTCTCTGGAGAGAAGACCATGTTATGGCATCAAAGGCTTGGACATATTGGAGAGAAGGGCCTTCGAATAGTTCATAGTAAAATTATGGTAGAAGGTGTTAGTGTCAGCCTTTCCAGCCTTCCTCCAGTGATCAAATAGGCTCTTATAAAGTGATTGTGAAGTGTCAAGGTCAAATTTTGTCATTTCAGTGAGTCTTCAAGCAAAATTTGGTCACTAGGCATTAGGTCTAGGGTTTGCTTTTACTCCTTTCAAAATTGCCCAAATGTCAATCTATGTCACTTTTCAGCTGAGTCTATCATCATTCATAGGGTTTTCATTATCAT
>APFE031548683.1:58917-73571 GCA_000404065.3 Pinus taeda
GTGCAGTCAATTGGATGAGTAAGAAACAATCTGTAGTGGCACTATCAACTACAGAGGCAGAATACATGGTAGCCACTCATGCAAGCAAGGAAGCAGTTTGGTTGCAGAGATTGTGTTCAAGTATGGGGTTTGTATAGGAAACTATAAGGATAGACTATGACAGCGAAAGTGCAATTTTCTTGGCAAAGAACCCTGCATATCATTCAAAGACAAAGCACATTGATGTTCAATATCACTTTGTAAGGGATATGATAGAAGACAAAAAGGTGTTGCTAGTAAAGGTGGGCACTTTGAAGAATATTGCAGATGCACTGACAAAATCTGTGAGCTCTGAGAAGTTCTCCTGGTGTAGAGAAACAATGGGCATTTGAGGGCTGGAAAAATGACTAATCTCTCCTATGGCCCCCTATGGAAAGAAAACAACAAGTGGGAGAATGTTGGGTTGTGTTATATTCTTTCCACGTAGTTAACAGGGGGTTTGAGGGGTACCCGTAACCCCACTTTATGGGGTCGGGGGCAACGCCCCGAAATTTTTTGATTTTGGACCCTATGTTAGGTTGGTCGGACCCACCTATGGTTTTGTGCATGATTTTTGCATATGTTTTTTGGATGCGATGGTTTTTTCGGTCCATGGTATTAGACGAGATGGTTTTCAGTCCATGGTATTGGAAGCGATGGCTTTTCGGTCCATGGTACTGGATGCTTCGACATATAAATATGTATTATAACATTGAAAGGAACATAATGAAAAATCAAGCTGGTAGTCCCGGTTTTGGGATCCAGTGGGAAAATCTCTGTGTATATGTGTTTTATGTTTTATGCTCTCACATTGTCTATTTTTCTGTGTTTTAGAATTCGTATGCAGGTAATTTCTATACGGGGTTAAAACCTACATCATATTGTAGTAGCTTCTCATCACATGTTTACCCCGGTTGGCCAGTTACTTTGGTAGATATGGGAGGAGTGCATTACATTCACGGCATCTTGAAAGTCTCGTCCCAACCTTTTCTACTCCAAATATTCCCCAAAAGGTATATCCTAATCATCCTCTTGCACTTGGACAATTGCTACCTCATTAAGAAATTGTGGCATAGTGGGTCTAGATGACTTGTTATATATGTGTAGGTGTAATTGGAGTGTTATGTGTGCAAGGATTTCTTCTCTACTATTAGATCCTTCACCATTAAATTGACCCTTCTTCTGCTACTCTCCCCCTCAAACCTCAGTGGAACCTCCATTGTTGGTTAGTTTTCCCATAAGCTCCACCATCACTTTCCAACCCTTAGTCAAATCATTTAGGATGTTGATCAGGCTGTTAAATTCTTATTTCTCCTTTCCCCCATGATTGTCTCCTATTTTTTTGGAGGGTACTTCTTCCTCTTTTCCCTTTTCAAGTGTTTCTTCATCTTCTTCCCAAAATGGATTGGGATCTCTGCCTTGATAATTCCTCCTATAAGTGACAACTCTATAGCAATGGTCTTCAAAACTTATCAAACTGTTGATATAGGCTACCCTTCAAACCACACAGTTTTCCAAGGTCATGCTCTGATACCACTATAAGATACCCCCACATAATACCTTATGATTTCCACTAAAATTTCTAAGTTTTGTTATAGTTTGTTATTGCATCATTTCATCAAACAATTTGCATACCATTTATTGTGGGTGCACTTTTTGTCATTTATCTCAAAATAAATGAACATAGTATTAAGAATACACCATAAAAATGTTCCCCACAATAGTATATATTTTATATTATGCTAAGAAAGGAACATCTTAGCAACGAATAAGACTACAACAATATAAAGATAAATATCATCATAAATATCAACAAATTGTACATTCAAATTGGTTGTAAGATAACACCTCAAATAAGAGTTTAAATGCCTAGCCAACATAAATGGGATAGTATGGTGAATAATGACTCCTTTCCATCCCTCAACTCATCCTCGACAATGGGTATATGATTCTCCCTTTTTATCATATTTGAGCCCCTGCACGAACAAAAGTATTATGGGTAATGAATACAAGCCACAACATTGAAACATAACTCCCCAAATGTATTAACTATGATAGTCAATTCTTTGTCGGCGAAGGAAAATGATATTTTCCCCTTAACAATGAAACTCAACTCCAAAACATCGTTCAACTCGACCCTCTAAATAGTGTCCAAACTTGGTTAGCAACTCAAGACTAAACTCGACCTCCTTTGGAAAGATAAACTTTAACCTTTAGCACATAACTCATCCACTCTTGGCAAGGTAGTCTCAACCCATGAATAAGCCTCTAATGGCAGTCAACTCGACCCTTAAAATAATTGATTCTTATTCTCAGTTTAGAAGAAATGAACTCAACCCATATTCCAACAAGACTCATCCTCAATGAAACAAATGACTTGGCCCTCCTCTTTTAAATGAAATTATCTCCTTGTATAGTGAAAATTGGCCCTTTTGAACAATGCTTTGACCAACAACTTCAAGGGTAAGATCAACCAATAAATAAGAGAGAAACTCGACTTGTAATGAGAGAGCAAACTCGACCCAAACTCTAGCAATGAATGACAACTCGACCCCCAAGTTTAGCTCGACAACTAGTTTATAAAAAGATTATAGAATAGCCAATATTATAAGATAAAATCAACTGATAACACCACAAACTTACTCTTTTATGCCATTGTATTCTTCTCCTTAATGTACAATGTCAAAATCTAAGTGATCCCTCTCCCAAACTAGTTAGGGTGTATAGTTTCAACACTGTGTTAAGGCCTCAGAAATCTGTGGCAACAACAAGGGAGGTAACCACCTGATCCGGACCTTAGAGCAGCTCCTTTTCCATTTGGGATAGTGGCTCCGACTGGATATGATGGGACCAGTTTCCCAATGTTTTTGGGTTTATATGATTTGTGGGATTTTCCTAATGATTTGCAAAATAATAACTAGAAATTAACACAATTTTATTCTAATATGCAAAACTTTTGAATTAAATCTATTTTAATCTAACCCGGGGTATTGCTGGCTTTATGTGATATAAAAAGATGCCTATGTAATCTATGAAGATATAGATCAATCACAGACTATATAGAATTAATATATTGTAAGATGATTCCTTTGAGAAAATAGTTAATCAAAAGAATTGTGAAAGACATATCGCGTATTCTAATGATCATATATAAAACAGAACATTCTCTATTCTCATATCATACAATAGTGCAACTGATACTTCAAACAAAGATGTCAGATTTCATACGTAATTCATGAAAGGTAAACTTATCACGATGCTAGAACAAGGATTTAGCAAACATGATAATAGTACCAGATGTGTACTGTTTTGCTCATTTGACTAGCGACAATAGGCTATAATCAATCTTCTACCAATAAGCATCCCAAAGAATACAATAGTGCATCAACAGTGATCAACAAAAATATATTTGATTGAAAAGACCATGTTCCATGATTCCATCAAGCATCTACAAAGTTACGATAGCGCATTCTTTGTAAATGGTCTTAATAAAATTCCGGACCCTTCTCTAAATGCATGAGAAGGGTTTAAATACTATTCTTAATTAACTAAAAATAACTTATACAAAATATCTATGAGGAGGTTTCAAACAAACTTCCTTGTTCCTAGTATCCAACTTTCCAAAAATAATAACTTCTCAAAAATGACTTAGGTCTTCATTGATTAATCATTGCTGCCAGCTTTGCATCTTCGCTCACAAACATCGGACGTTGGCCTGACTTGTGGTGGCATCCCGAATTGTGTTCTCAATTGCCTTGCAAATATAGCATCATGTAAAGGTAGCAGCATTCTCTGTATTGAATCCAAGGAGCAATTCAAGGTCGTGATCTGATTGTGTGGTTTGACCAAAAGTTGCCATACTGCTTCCCAATCGATTTTTGACAACCCCTCAATTGTTTCCTTCTGTAGTTGACTCTTATTCTTCCAATTCTCGTCTAATGCTTTAAGTTCAGGAAGTGTTTTTGGATCACCCTCCTTTTTATGAGGTTGGAGGTGTGCAACATGTGATTTATTGTTTTAACAATGCTTTTTGAAATACCCGATGCTCTGGCTATTACTAGTTCGGCATGTTTCACCTGTGAGTGCCAATCAGTGAATAGAACATTCTTATGTCTTTCATTGATCTTTGGGAGACTTCACCTTTTCCCTTCATCTGAATCCTGTCATTTAATTTAATCAGAGATCTTAGAATTGAGTTCATTGAACTCAATTCTTTGATCAATAATGATGTTTGTTAATTGTTCACTAGTATTCGGAGGTGGAATGATATTTGATATGTGTTGGAGGAAGAGCTGCTTTTGATTTGTCAGTAAAGTATTCAGTGTCAAAGCCTCATTAATAAATTCCTCTGCAGTAGGAATATCCTTATACTTTTCTAGGTCACTATTTAACTCCTGGATCTGTTTGTTTTTAGCAGATAATTCATTTTCATGGCTTACTTTCAGTAATTCCATATCCTATTGTAGCTTATGCAACTGTTCCTCTACTTGGCGGTTCACACTGGATCTTTCTTCATCTAACTATCGCAGTAATAATGTGATCTAGTCATCCTTTTCTTTAATCAAAACCGAGACTTCGGTTGCTTTGTCGATTGTTGTTGTAGCATAGGCTCCGACAAGTTGAGATAGCCGAGTCAAATGTTCAGTCAGATTTATTTGTGTGTCCTTCCATAGGACATCCATAAATTCATGTTATGAGGGAGTTTCGGCTCTCCTCCTCTTCCTCTATCTTTTTACAACAGCTTTATGAAGAGGGATGTAAAAGACGTCTAGTTGGGGGATATTTGTTACATTCAAGACAATTTCAGTAGTTGGATTTGTAGGGATTACCTTTGTATCTTAGAAACTTGTTTTTGGACCTTTAGTGGTCACTGTTGCAATTTGCCCTAGCAAGGTCTGAAATCCTGTAGTTTCTTGTGTTGATGACACTTTAGGGGCATCCTGTAGTTTTTCGTTGAATGCATCCCACATATTTTCCAATTCATCTGTTTCTGCTTCCTGCTCTCATGACGTGCTTGGATTTTTATGCTTTTGAGACTTGGTTTCAATTATATGATCAGTAATCCAAAATTCTTGTGGGAGGTATTCTAACCTCTATCCTGTAAACTCCTAGAATCTTTTGAATTTCTCTAAGTCAAAATTTGTCTTGGCTGGATTCAAAATTTGCTCAAAGTTTTCGGCAGATTCTAGTAAATCTTCAAACTCATCAAATGCATGAGTTACAGGTCTGATCTTAACTGAAAGGGTGAATTTGTTTGCTATTTGTTGTGGATCAAAAAGCCTAGCCAATAGAATGGGGAGCTTTAATAACTACATATTCTGATACTCTTTATATGCATGACCATAGTTAAGAAGGGTAAATGACCCACACTGAAGGGGAAAATTTGGCCATAAAGATTTCTTCATTTCCCTTAATATTTTTATGAGGCCATTTCCTACTATTTGGTATCATACTTCTCTTGCCAATAATTTATCTGATACATACATAGGAAGGACATGTGGGAAAGCTTGGCTACCAAATATCTTGATATAAGAGAAGGATTCTTCAAGAAAATACCTTCCGATTGCTTGGAGGTCTATGATAGCTTCTTTTGTGAATCTCGGTCATCTTCTGTTGAAAACTAACTGATGTAAGGGAAGAACAACTCCCTAACATAATTGGTGAAAATGTGGAATATAGTTTTGTTCTTGCATTTGCTTATAACTTAGGAAGATAGGAGTAGGATCATTGGTAGTCTATTTCCAACCCATGGTTGGAAAGTGAGTGCAGAAACAAACAACATCGAAGATATATGCAGACATGAAGAATTGGGGAACTACTCTAGAGGAGGCAGCCTTGGTTTAGCGATATCCAGTAATCACATTGGCCAAATTCTAAGACAGAATGGTTGCCCAATTCATAATGTGAGAATTAACACAAGCCTCAATTAACGAAACCCAATTGATCAAGAATTTAGAATTATCAAGGAGGCCATACAATCTACATAGCATAGAGGCTGCAAAATTATAAGGATTGGCCAAAGAAGAAATGGGGTACATACCTGCTTTATCTTGTTTGAATTTATTGTCTCTTCTCCTCCATTCCCGCATCATTTGAAATGGGTCTTCATTTTCCTTTATGAACTTTGCAACAAATTGTTTGTCGTAGATGTCCTAGGCATCGGGTAGCTTGTACATTTGTTGTAAATCTTCGGCTCTGAAAGAACCTAAGACTGTATTTTTAGCTGTCTTGATAAGTCTGTCTTCGACTTCTGTATTCTCTACTATCCATCTTATCATATTTGTGTATGGCAAGAGTCTAGCCCTTGTTGCTATTCGGTGAAGGAAAGAGCATGCAGTGTCTCTAAACTGCACTCTTGACGGTTCTATGTTGTCAACAGTTGGCCGAATGTCTGTTACTTCAGGGTTTTCATTCTCCAGCGTAGTATAGATAGTTTTCCATGTAGTGGCACCTCCATCTGCAGCACACACTGTATCTGTAAAGATGGACGACATCTATGTGTTTTCAATTTCTGCGATAGACTACTTGGTATGCTTCCGCATCACCTTTCAAATGGACATTGTTTGAGTGGAGTTCCTATTAAAACCAACAACAATTAATTCTTGCATAAAATAAAAAAAAATAAAAAATTTGATGAAATGACTGAACTTTGTGAGAAAAGATCCGGGAACGAGTTCAACATTAATCAACCATAATGAACACCATGATTACATGCATAGGGATGATAACCGTATTAACTCATTCTGACCTAACTCGTGTCCAACTTAAAACATAATTAAACATAACATCCTTCATGTTGGATATTCAAGTTATAGCGTGAATGAAACTTTGTTTGATGGATCTTGTGATCTGCGATATGTGATATCGCAAAATTGCAAGATCACAATATAGGGGTTTTGATAGGTAACATTTAAGCTGCTGACATAATATCCTCCTATGTGCGATATGCGATTGGGATGTTGCGTACAAAGTTCAATCGCAAGTCACATATCGGTATTTTTTTAATGTGCTTAACTTTGCTACTAAGGAATCATGCGATTTGCGATGAGGACTTTAATATGTTTAAAAAGGGTTTTTTGAAAAGTGACAATTTTCTAAAAGTTGCCATTTTATTCACAAAGAGGGGAAAATTTTAATTTAAAAGGGTCCCTATTTGTATCATACATAATAAAAATGGGGGGGTTGTTGCATAGCACAACACACCAAAACTAGCAACCAGAATGAGGGTTTCCAAACATCCTATACTCTTCCTCGAGGGTTGTCCAAATTTCTTTTTCTCAAGTGAGCAAATGAAAGAATGACGAGAGACTCCTCGTTTTCCCTTTTTATAACTCATTTGCCACTTTTGCCACATTTTTACCCTTTTATTTTAATAAAGTCATGTTAGTGGGTTTTTTCACTTTATTATTTAAAAGTGAATTTTCATTAGCCTAGGACCCATGTCCCCTTTTCACCACTTTAGCTTTTGTAATGTTTTCTCCTAGGAAAATCATGTTCCCTTGATTATTTTTTCCCGTCCTAGCCTATGGGAACCTTATTAGGCTAGCGTATCCCCTTCCTTGTGTTTCCTAAGCGAATGGGGACATTACATTTCCTTTTCATCTATGGATTGATATTGATCTCACAGCTCTATAACTTTTCTGAATATCATCTTTGGGATTTCTTCATTCACATGTTCTTCTTATTTTTGTTTTCTTCGCCAAACCTTCTCATATATGATATAAATGTTTCCCTTCATGTAAGAATCCATCATGCTTCTATAATCACGAGCTACGTGTCCATAATTATGGCATTTGTAACATTCAATTTGGTACTTGAAAGATGGAGAAATTAACACATATTGTCTACTGATGAAGACAATTGGATATCTATATTGTGCAACTTGCTTCTATGGTTTTGATAATTCCCTTGATAATCATCCATGTCATAAGCTTTGCAATCCCTATTCTTATGCCCAAAATTTGTACATGAAAAATAATATTTGGGAAATATATTAGGGTACTTGGATGTGGGAAATCTTCTAGGTTGCACAACTCTCTAGAAATCTTGAGTCCTCTCCATTGTCGGTTGTTGATTCTGCACTCTCTTGAATGATTGATCTTGACGTTTCCTTTGTTGAATATTCTATTTTTAGGGCTTTTCTTCCTCCTCCTTGATGATACCATTGATGACACCTACATAACTCTTTTGTTTCGCTTATTTTCCCAATGTCATGGATCTTGATCCCTTCTCAACATATGTTGCCTTCTATCGTAATCCAAATTTATCATCACATGGCCTTTGACAACCGATAATTTCATCCAATATTTTAATGTTGTTTACAAAATTTTGTTGAATGTGTTTTCTTCTGTGATTCCTTTCTTAGCAAGACTATTTCTGCTTCCTAACATCCCTTTATTTTAGTATTTTCTTCCAACTAGTTTTTGGGAGTTTCTTTAATAATTTTGGCTTCCTCTAACTGGACCTTCAAACTGATGATAATCTCCTCTGATTCTTCAATCTTTCCATTGATACTTTTAGAATGTTCATTCAGTTTAATTAACTCCTTTTCCATTGCCTTGATGTTCTTCCTTTATATTTTCAAATCTTTTGGGGCACTAACCAATTCCCTCTCAAGATCTATTTCTCCTTCAAATTCATAATATTAAGGGGTTTCCTTTTTAATTTTCACTTCCTTGAACAACATTCTTTCTGAGTCACTATTGTTGTCGCTTTCCTCATCGAATAAAGAATTATCTTCTTTTGAATAAACACTTTTCTTGTAGATTTTTCTTTTACCTTGTTTCTTGTCTCTTTTCTTATTTTTCTTTTCCTTCTCAAGAACTTATTCTTCTTCATCATTGTCTAAACATCTTGCATAAGGGAATTTAAAAGGAAAATGACCAATTTCACCACAATTAAAACATTTCAAAAGAAGCTTACCAATGTACTTGCTTTTGAATTCCATAGCTATGGTTAGTCGTCTTAATTAATATTTTGGTCCTTGAATTATGTAAGACATGTTCTTCATGTCATTTTCAAAAGAAGAACTTTGAGTTTATAATTTTGAATTTTTGGCTCCAAGCAAAGTCAATTCAGCCCTCCAAGTGTCAAGTCGGCCCAACTGGAAGAGACGCCCATTCAGTATATATATATATATATATATATATATAAAGAGAGAGAGAGAGAGAGAGAGAGAGAGAGAGAGAGAGAGGTTTTGACCTCTTCCTCAAAGGACAATTCAGATTATCATCTATTCAAATAACTCACATCATCTCCTATTCATGCAATTCAAATATGTTCTATTAGAGCAAAGAAGAGAGGAAAAATAACAAGTCTAGTTATGGGCATACCATCTTTTGGGAAAAACAAAAGTTTAAGGACATACCATCTATGGCATATCGAATTCTGGGTAGAATGCCAGATTTAGGGTAGACCTATCTCTCGGCAGATTGACAAGTTTTGACTTGGGTTTTGCTTTGACATTATTTTGATTATCAGTATCAGATTATATCTCTTGTTGAAGTGAACAATTTCTCTGAGGAAAAGGTTACTGGGTTTTTCCCCGCGTGGGTTTTCACAAGGTAAAGTGTTTGTGTTTCTTGTTTGACTGTCTCTTTATGATCCTTCCATCATATATGTTATTGTTGATGTCTTTTATATAATTGCTTGATGATGATTTGAAATATGAAAAGATTAAAAGTACTACTCAATTTAGAAGACTTATGAAAAATCAACACATGCTAGTTCCTTTCTTCGATTTCCTCACAAAGTTGGTTATTTCTTCATCTGAAACATTGTTACAACTACAATTGGAGCTTGACTTTGACTGCTATTGGTGCTTCCTTGTTTTCTTAGATACCTTAAAAGTTCCTTCTCTTTTGGATGGACTTTCCTATTATGTTCTCATTTTGTAGTTGTAATTATTCTATGTAGCTCATCCATGCTGACAGTTTCTAAGTTTGATCTTTCTTCTAGAATTGAGTCTTTAGAATCAAATATCATCGGAAGAGATCTCAATACCTTTCAAACAATTACTTTATACTCTATTGGTTCTCCCAATCCTTTCATGGCGCTTATTATTTCATCAACACGAAGGAAATAAGTTGTAATATTTTTGTCTTCATTCATTTTCAAATGCTCAAATTGTTCTTTGAAGGTCTAAATCTTAACCTCTTTGACTTTCTTATCCCCATCATATATGCTTTCAGTCTTATCCCAAACTTCTTTTGCAGATTTGAATCACATCACTTTAACATAAACTGAACCTGTTAGGCCACTTAAAATAACATTTATGGATTTTGCATTACTTTCATAAACTTCTTACCTACATCATCTATTGGAGGAGCAGGAAGTTCAGCATATCCACTTTCTACAGAGTATCAAACATCAAATCCTTGTGCTTAAACAAATGCCTTCATCCTTCCACACCAAAACACATAGTTTCGTCCATCAAACAATGGATTTCCATTCCTAGTGCATTACATGGTCTACTTTCCAGAGCATTAAATATTGTTACCACAAATCAAATAAGATAATCAACAACACATCACATCACATGAACAATACACAATAATTTTTTAAGCGGAAACCCTTCTGGGGAAAAACCACTGAACACTTTCTAATATAAATGATCAGTACACTAATATATCAGATCCCACTAAAGAAAATCTCCAACTCCCTAGTAATCAATTTATTAGGAAGGCCCAACTCCCTGAAAGGATGCTCCAACACCCTGGTTTTACTAGCTCCAACTAGAAGGATGCTTCAACACCTTGATTTTACTAGCTCCAACTGAAAGGATTCAGCCCTGCTAGCGTCAATCTGCTACCCTAGCACCACCCTGCCACCTTGAAGTGTTCTCAGGCTCCAACTTGAAGAAGAATTCAATCTCCACCTTGCACCACCTTGCCACCCTAAGAATGAAAGGTAGAAAAATAAATGTGGGCTCCCATACCAAGGACAATGACCCACTTAAAATGACATACAAATAGACTTCACTATTGTCTTTGTCAATACATGCTCAGATCATAGATTATATGCAATGGCGCTCATATATGGGCTCAAGCATGAACACACAACATTTAGGTTTTCCCCTTGAATTATGACATATCTAATCCAAATAAATGTTGTTATAGATTTGATGTTTAACACAAAGATCCTTAATGTTATGCAATTAAACAATAAAAGACATATTGTAGCTCATACTTCAGATATCATCATGCAACTTAGAAGATGAACTTGAATATTATATATATGTCTCCTTTCTCATTGTCTTGCTTCATATATGACAAGATTTCTACCCAAGGAAGTTCCTTTAATCAACACTTAACCTCTACTACTAATTTAAACCAAGATTACACTCCTGATCAACCCTTCAAACTATGTTTTGATTTTGTTTTGTATGTGGAATAATTAGAGGTTAATGTGGTCCAAACCAACCTCTAACTAAAGTCCAAAACTATCCCTTACATTTCTTCAAATTGTGCCCTGAATATGTCCTCTTTTGTGGCCCAAGGAGACCCCTTTATTTTCTTCCAAACTGATCTAGACTAGGCCCATAGCTTGCGGTTTTATTACTTCTCTTATAGGACCTATCATAGGGATGATCTGACCCCTTATATGTGCACAAAACAAACTTAAACCACAACTCAAATTCTACCTCATAATGGTTGAATTCACTTCATAACTCGCCAAAAGTTAGTCTTAGAAAGTGCCTTGAAATAGGCCTCGTATACAACCTCAGAAGTTTGGTCTATTCTACCTTAGTTCTGCCTTAGAATCAGCCTTAGACAACCCAAAATTTTCCACAGAGACATGCCTTAAACAAGTTGAAATTAGCCTTAGGAGGGGGCCGAAAATTTCCATAGAGATAGGCCTTAGACAAGACGAAATTAACCTTGGGAGGGGGCTAAAAATTTCCATAGAAGTATGCTTTAGACAAGCCGAAATACAACTCAAAAATGGCCTCAAATTAGACCTCAAAAACTCATCTTTGTCGTAGCGAAAAACATAATGCAAGATAAGACAATCAATCCCATAATTTTTTTTTTTGAAAATTCAACCTTCATCTTTTGATCTATTTGCATCCTTGATTTCATATATTTTTTAGATAATACTTGAGATAATAGAAGAAAATTGATGTCTTTTTGAGGGCAACTGAGTACCATATATATACACAAAAGAGGGGGTCAACATGAGGGTTGACTTACCCTAAAAACACCCTTAAATGGGTGGAGCCGATCTAATCATTTAACAAAAATAAAATTAATAAATTGACATTTTAATTGAGCCAACCTAACACCCCTTTTCAAAGCTATTTCAAAATATATTTTTTTTTCGAGGACCGACTTGGTCAATACTTTATAATAGCCAAGACCCACAATACTCATCAAAGTCCAAAATATTTGTATTATATTTTAATGCCAATTTTTTTGGACCAAAGCATTATCCATCTTGGGGCACCATGATCACAACTTTGGTGCTTCAACTTTGAGGAGGCATATCAACTGAATCACAAGGAGTTACATTTTGTACCACCTATCGCTGGAAAGGACTCAATAAGAGTTATCCAACTATCATACCATTGTGTACTAGAACATGATCTATTGCATCCATTAATCTCATTCAATGTCATATATTGATGCTGATTTTCATTGAACCTTCCATCAATCGATTATTCCTTGAGACAACCTTGACACTCTTGACATCAATGACAACTCTCCCTTGACAAGTCAATGACAACCTGACCAACAACTTCTTTACATGTAACAACTCTTGAAATTCTTGGCTTGCTTCTTCCCGCAGTTTGGCTTCCCACAAGGTTCAGATCGATGGGAGTTATTCATTTTATTGGTACGTGCCACTATTATAGCCAATTTGCAGCATATCCTACTTCTTACAACTAAGACTTTCATTCCTTAGTTAGCTCCCAAAGCCGTAGAAACCATGTTGAAATATTTTACAAAACCAATCATAAAACAAGCACCCATTATGTAGATTAGGCCATCATGCTAGATGCAGAGAAATGAGCAGCTTGGTTTCAAGGGATGGCTTTTCCTATGTAAAAGTAGCAGGTTACAATGGTGAGGAGATAGTTAAACTAACAAATTAAACCAGAGGAGCATTATTAACCATCACAATTGACATTTCATATCTTTGACTAGGATGGCTATGTATTAATAATGAAGGATTTTCTCTATCCTACTAGGAGAATAATTAGGGTTTATGGGCAATAAAACAATTTTTTATATGCCCCTTCTTGAAGATAAAGAGTTGGTTGAGATTCAATTCACAAGTTGGGCATAAGATTATCCCATTGGTCCAGAGCATGAAACCATAAGGGCTTTAGTGAGAGGAAACCCAGGGAAACTAAGGAGGACAATATCTTGGAGTTGTTAGAACTTAGGGGCATTGTAAAATGGTTTTAATGAGTTTTTAGTTGCATTAAGTAATCCTCTATTCTAATTTGATGTTCACCCTCAATTAGGTCATTGCTACATAACGAAGTCTTATGAAAAGTGTTGGGTTGTGTTATATTCTTTCCATGACTAGCCCACCTAGTTAACCGGGGGGGTTAGAGGGAGGGCAGAGCCCATTTTTTTTGGACCCTATATTAGGTTGGGCGAACCTACCAATGGTTTTGTGCATGGTTCTCGTACATGGTTTTGGTCCATGGTATTGGATGCTTCGGTATGTATAAATCTGTATTGTAACATTGAAAGGAACATAACGAAAAATCAATCTGGTAGTCCCAGATTTGGGATCCAGGGGAAAATATCTGTGTATATGTGTTATGCTCTCACATTGTTTATTTTTTGTGTTTTAAAATTCGTATGTAGGTAATTTCTGTACGGGGTTAAAACCTACATTTGGTATCAGATTTGTTTTGGCTTCAAGGGTACGCCTTTGTTGCTGAGGGGTTTCGCTCAAGCCTATGGTAGACCATGTTCAGTGGGAGATCTACGGGATCGATTCTGGTGGTGAGAAAATCAAGATGGGGGATCTATTTGTGGATAAAGATCAGTGGATCACGGTAGATCTGGGTACTAAACCAATGGGAGTGTCCAATGAAGAATGGAAGAAGTTGGATTGGAAGGCAAAGAACACAATACGATTGTGTGTCTCAGATTCAGTATTGCTAAATGTATCAGGGGAAGCTACGGCTAAGGCTTTGTGGGACAAGTTAGGGACTTTGTACCAATCTAAGTCTCTAGTGAATAAACTGTTCCTACGGAAAAATATGTATAACCTGAGGATGAAAGATGGAAACTCAGTGACAAAGCATCTGAATGCATTTAATACTATGGTAAGTCAGTTAGCATCTGTTGATATTAAAATTTCAGACGAAGATAAGTGCATCAGTTTGTTGTGTTCTCTACCAGATTCGTGGGAAAGTATGGTTATTGCAATAGGTAGCAATGCAACTGCCTTGCAGTTTGATGAAATAGTCTCATCCTTGCTGACGGAGGAGATGAGACGGAAAAATATGGAAAGCCAGAATGGGATGCCTTGTCTGTACGAGGATGGTCCCAGAACATAAACAAAAATAAGTCATCGAGTGGGAGATCTAAATCTAGAGGGAGATCTAAATCTCCAGGAAAACCTGTAAAGGTGGTGTGCTAGAAATGCGGAAAGGAAGGGAACTACAAAAGGGA
>APFE031548683.1:77079-98117 GCA_000404065.3 Pinus taeda
GGTATTTGTGTGGCACTAGTGATTATGGTTTGTGCTTCCAAGGAAGACCAGGATTGGACAAAGTGTTGGATATTCATGGCTTTGTTGATGTAGATTGGGCTGGAGATCTGGATCAGAGAAGATCTACAAGTGGGTATGTGTTTAACCTATTTGGAGGTGCAGTTAGTTGGATGAGTAAGAAACAATATGTAGTGGCACTATTAACTACAGAAGCAGAATACATGGCAGCCATTCATGCAAGAAAGGAAGCAATTTGGTTGCAGAGATTGTGTTCAAGTATGTGGTTAATACAGGGAGCTATAAGGATAGACTGTGACAGCCCAAGTGCAATTTTATTGGCAAAGAACCTGCTTACCATTCAAAGACAAAGCACATTGATGTTCAATATCACTTTGTGAGGGATATGATAGAAGGCAAAAAGGTGTTGCTGGTAAAGGTGGTCACTTTGAAGAATACTGCAGATGCATTAACAAAATATGTGAGCTCTGACAAGTTCTCTTGGTGTAGAGAAACAATGGGCGTTTTGAGGTTGGATAAATGACTAAGCTCTCCTGTGGCCCCCTATGGAAAGAAAACAACAAGTGGGAGAATGTTGGGTTGTGTTATATTCTTTCCATGACTAGCCCACCTAGTTAACTGGAGGGTTAATACAGGGGGTTTGAGGGGGGCAGTTAGCCCCCCTCTATGGGTTCCGGGGCAGCACCCTGGGGATTTTTTTTTTGGACCCTATATTAGGTTGGGTGGACATACCTATGGTTTTGTGCATGGTTTTCGCACATGGTTTTGGACACAATGGTTTTCAGTCCATGGTATTAGATGCTTTGACATGTATAAATATGTATTGTAACACTAAAAGGAACATAATGAAAAGTCAATCTAGTAGTCCCTGTTTTGGGATCCAAGGGAAAATCTCTGTGTATATGTGTTTTATATGTTATGCTCTCGCATTGTTTATTTTCTATGTCTTAAAATTCATATGCAGGTAATTTATGTACGGGGTTAAAACCTACAAAAAGGCATCACAAGTGAAGGAAAAGAAAACTTGAGGGGTTCATCGTGACTCATTTCCAAATCTTAATAAAGTGTTGTAGTGCTACAATGATGCTCAAAAGCTGTGCTATAACACTATATTAATGGTTATTGTTGCACTTCGAAGGCTTGAAGATAGAAAAAATTAAAGAAAATAGTGGAATTTTGACCTTATAGCATTATGAAGAAGGGAAAAGGGGTACTATAGCATTGTGAAGATGATCAAGGGAGAGCTGTTGCATAGCCTTAAGGCTTAGTGTTGTCTATATCACTATGAAGCGGGTTAGTACCATGCTACAACAACTAGAAGCGACAAAATTTGAGGAAAAGACACCAAAATAAGGTTTGTTTTAACGTTGTAGCGTTGAACCAAGGGTTAGTGATGTGCTATAGCACTGGACAAAGGGTTAATAATGCATTACACAAGGTCTAAAAACATAAAATTCTGTGAGAAAACTCAAATCAAAACTTTCCCTAAAGATTACCTCAATATGCTAAGAATTGGAGGGTGTCTTTGTGTTACTTAAGGGTCCAAAAGCTTCAATAAAACTCATAAGTTTTTCTCCATTATCTTAAGTCATTGGAGGGTTGATTATGGCTAACAAATGTTGGGTATGCTTAGAAAGGTGTCTTATGAACTCATTTGCATAGGTGGGACCCCTTGATTCCGTTAAGGGCTAGGGCATTAAGAGGAATTAAGGAGGGTTGTTGTAGCAACTACAATAATTGGCGAGACAGATGTAAGACCATTGAATCTCTCTATATGTCCAAGAATCTATTTTGAATTATATGATTGATGTGCCTATAAGATGTATTGTTTCTACCACAAAGGCACCACTACTGAGAACTGTGGAATACTAAGTTACATGGCTTTTCTTGTCCCCATTTTGGTTGCAGTCTAGAGAAAGTCTGGAAGAGTGGAACTTAAAATGGATCTAAGCTGGTATTTCCCCTTTAAAATAAACTCCATTCCTCATAAATATGATGGAACAATACCATAAGTAAATACATTATTTTTATTTTAATATATGTTTTTATTTTATTTTATTGTAATTATTTTTGTTTACATAAGAAAACATGATATTACATTACAACATCTCAAGCCTTTTAGTAAACTCTACAAAATATATTATATATTTTTTTTTAATATTGAAATTTATATATTATTATAAAATAATTATTTTGATTTCTATATCGCTGCTCTATTTATTATGCCGTAAGGAGTTCCCTTTGAAAATAACTCCCTCCCCTGCCACCTGTAACTTTGTCAACCTTTGATTTAGATGTTAGACGATGAAAATAGCCACAACCATAAGATTGAAAAACCCAATATGAATCTATTACAATTCGCTTGGCATCCTCAGATTGGTAAACTCTCAGTGTGGAAAAATAATTGAAAAATAACTGAAGTCTGTATTTTCCCATTCGATATTAGGCCTCGACGTTCGATAGCCGAGCAAAAAAGAGAGCTGAAAAAATATTTGTGCAAGACGAAAAATCACATTCAATGGTGGCAGAGCCAGACGAGAGGTGGACAAGAAGTGATATTCATATGTTTCCTTCCACAAGAAGGACAAGGTTTAATTTTGTGGACTGTTACTGTTGTGGCTCGAGCCAGAGACACTGTGATCGCTTTTACTTATGTGATCCTTCCTTATCTCTTCTAAATGGCGAGCATTTAAAATTTCATCCCTTTTGTGCTTATTGCTTCAAATCCTGATTTTAGCATGGAATTCATTCGTGGTTCTCAGCTAAGACCAATAAAATCATTAAGGAAATTAATCATGTATCTTACCATAATTGAAATCAAATTTTGTTACGTTTATGCGGCGCCCTAAAGATTTGCCGCAAACGCTGGTCAGAATAGGGCTTGCACAGTGTCTATTGCAGACACCCGTCGTTCTAACGGTGTTGGTATTCTAGCCTTTTGAATTTGTAGTATATGTCGTAGATGCCTTTCATGTCAAATAGAGTAAATCTCAAAAGACACTACTAGCTGGCAGACATCCATTTTGAAGTAATAATGTTACTGTTATGAAATATATTCTTAAAGCTTCTCAGGAATTTCGTGTGATGTGTAGTTTTTGCAATAAAGAGTTGGGAAATCCCAGGAAGATGAGACAACTTGGATAGAAAGATGCGTGTTTGGAAAGAAAAGAAATAAATTTAAAATGCAGTTGAGAGAGCTCAAGCAACTCTGCAATCACAAATAAGTACCCATATTGTAAAAAGAGACAGAAATTAAATGCAAGATACACACAAAATATTAAATTTTTCAGAAGAAAATCTTAAATAGTGTATTCTGGAAATAATGTTTCAGCTTCAGAAAGAAGCGATAATACATAAAAGACTTTGTCAATGAAGGCCATGCCCAGTATAGGGAGCTGGAGGCGTGTAATAACCCCGAGACAGTAGCAAACTCAGATATACAATACAGAGATATATGAAACTAAAATATGGCGCCTGCGAAACTTGCTTACAGGCAGAGACTGGAATTTGACGACCATTCAGCGGAAACAAGACAGAGAAAGATCCATGGGATATGGAAAAAACTATCTATTTTAGCATTGTTCAGGTAGAAAAAGAAAGGCCTGTTATAGGACCCGAGACAACATCGATTCAGATGTTCCTTCATTGTGGCATGAGGCAGAAAAAAAATAAGCTTTAAACCATGCTTGCGCATCCAGCATGAGAGTCCAGAAAACGACCACTTACTGCTGAATAATAACAGAAAATTGTGACATTTAAAAAGACAGCGATCCTTGCTTAGCACCAGACGGACCGGAAACAGGCAGAAAAAAAAGATTTCATTATTCTGCTGGATCGAAACATGAGAAGTAAACAATAAAAACAGAAGAAAAACAGATGTCTTTTCCAAAACGAGGAGCAGGCAGTCAGAGATTTTAAGGATCTGATGGCTCCAGTGAGGCTTTGACAATGCAGAGGAGAGCGGACAGCGGCCTTTTGGCATCCTGGAAGATGGAAGAGTTCCTCCACTTCCAGATAAGCCAGCAAGAGAGTGTGAAGAGGGAACGCCGCGAGTCTGATTGACCGCTCCACCACCTAATTGCTTCCTGAACAGAGGAGAAAGTAAGATGAGGAAAACCATAGTATATGGAGAGATCATACCATATGAGCGAGGAGAAAGGGCAGTTGAAGAACAGATGATGATTGGTTTCAGAGGCCATGAGGCATAAGGAATAGCGCCCCGGACCAGACCATCCCCTCTGCTGAAGCACTTCCCAGGTGAGATTTTTGTTGCAGAAGACAAGCCATAGAAAAAGGACCATTTTGAGGGGGCAGGGGACTTTCCAGAGGGTCGTCGGGAAGATCATGGGAGGGGGGATGGGGAGGGGAGAGATAGCAGCATAAATGGATTTGACTGAGATGGGGAGGGGCTTGGAAGGGAGGGCCCATTCCAGCGCGTCCAAAGGAGCAGCATGGTGAATGGGCAGGGACGAAAGGTCATGAACGAAAGAGGTCCAGATTGGGGAAAGGGGGGGCGGGAGGAGGAGATCAGAAGCAGATTTCCAGACAGGAGAAGAATTTGACCAGGAAATTATTAACTTATCCCAAGTGAATATTCCTTTATTCTGGAGATAGAGGATCAGGGGGGGAGGAAAGGAGGAAGGGCCATTTAAAATGTTATCAATTCCAATGAGAATGCTGGCCCCTGTGGAGATTTTCCATCGCAGATTTTCCAAGAAGAACTGTTGGAGTTTTCTGAAGCCCAGCCATATGGCTGAACCACGCTTTTTTCCCAAGGCTTTCCTTCTGTACCAGAATACAATTCCTTTTCCCTTTAGGTATTTCCTGTTAATAAGCAGACTCCATGGGCCGCTCCCAAAGATGCCCCTGTGAAGAGTTTTGTATAAGAGGGCCTTTCCAAAAACTTCCAGATTTAAAAGACCCCAGCCACCATCTTTCCTGGGTCTTGAAATGTCCTCCATCTTGACGAGATGAATTTTAGTCTGAAAGGAGCGGCCGCCCCATAAAAAATTTGCTGCTAGAGAGCTCATTTTTTTTGTGATGGAGGTAGGAAGAAGGAACAGATGGGCCCAATAGACCGCAAGCTGGGACAGCACTGACTGCACCAAAATGAATCTGCCTGCTAGGGAGAGGAATCTCCATTCCCATCCCGAGATCCTGTGGTAGAAACGGTCAGTGAGCCATGACCAATCCTGATTTCGGTAGCCCTTTGCCTTTAAATTAAATCCAAGGTATTTAAAACCATTGTCAATTGGCTCCTGGGCGCAGTCAAGCAGGGACGTAGTCCATGAAATGAGGTCTTCATTAGTGTTGTTGTGGAACAGTTTTGACTTGTCCCTATTGATGAGGATACCTGAAGCTGATTGGAATTTATTTAAAATGTTGTGGATACAGGACCATGATTTTTTGCACAGCATTGCAAAAATGAGGATGTCGTCTACAAACAGATTATGGGAGAGGTAGATGTCTTTGCAGATTTTGATCGGTCGGCATTCCTTTTCCTGAACCGCCCTATTTATCCGCAAGCTAAGTGTATCCATGACTAATATGAATAGCAATGGGGAGAGAGGGCATCCCTGGCGAAGCCCCCTCTCAGCTTGGAAGAAGGAAGATGGAATTCCATTTATGATAACTGAGAAATGAACGTTTTCCACACAAGCCATAACCCATTCAATTCCTTTAGTTCTGAGGCCAATTTTTGCCAGCAAAATACGGAGGAAACCCCAATCCACGCAATCAAATGCTTTTTTGAGGTCGATTTTGTAGATTGCCGCCTCGGATTTATTAGTCGCCATGGAGTATAAGCATTCTTGGGTCATGGCCACAACGTCCCAGATATTCCTGTCTTTTAAGAAGGCGTGCTGGTCCCTGGAGATGAATTTATTTAGCAACGGCTTTAATCTCTCCGCAATGATTTTTGATATTATTTTGAATAAAGAGTTGCATAATGAGATGGGGCGGAAGTCGTGGAGAGAGGAAGATCCCTTCTTCTTGGGGATCAAAGCGATGAGGGTTGATGACAGAGAGCTGTGGATATGTCCCGACATACGAGATGCTTCAACCATGCGCAGGAGGTCTCGTTTAAACAGATCATAGAAGTGTATGAAAAACTCAATCGGCCATCCGTCCGGCCCCGGACTTCTGTCCTTGTTGAAGGCTTTCATTGTTGTGAGAAGCTCATCCTCGGTAACCGGTTTTATGAAGTCCTCATATGCCTGTGGGTCGAACATGGTAGGGACGAGCTCCGCCGCCCAAAACATGTCGTGGGGACTATTTAGCCTGCGTTTGTATTGATTTTGGAAAAAGGAGGTGGCTGCTCTTGCAATTTCATCCTGAGAGGAGAGAAGATTTCCCCCACTGTCACGAATATTCCAGATAGCGTTGCTCTTCCGTCTGGCGTTGGCGTAGGAGTGAAAAAATTTAGTGTTTCGATCACCCGCTTTGAGCCAAAGCGCTCTACTTTTTAAACGCCAGGAGTGCTCTTCCTTGAGCAGCAGTTCATTCTTCCTCTTGGACAGTTCTCTGATTCTGTTCTTTCTGTCGAAGGACATAGAGCTCCAGGAAGAGGGGGAGGTTAGAGCATCCAGTTCCGACTGGATTGTGGAGAGGTCGTGGCGATCCTTTATAATTTTTCGAGACTGCCAATCCTTAGCTGAGATGCGCAGGGCTTGAATTTTTTCTCTGAATGTGGAAAGCAGCGCCTTGTTTGAAACCTGTAGGTCCGCCCACTTGCTGGAGATGAGATTGATAAAGGTAGGATCGTTTAGAAAGACTCTATTGAATTTAAAGGAGTATCCCTTCGAGTGAGCTGAGTCCCGCCATTCCAGGATAACAGGCCTGTGGTCTGAGGAAAAATCATTTGTTGTGTGAGAGATAGGCGTTCCGCATTTTCCAATGATACCAGCGTGGATTAAAATGTGGTCGATTCTCTTGGCTTTATAAGCCTGACCGAACCTGCCGTTGTCCCATGTCGGGGATAAGGGAACCGAAACGATGTCCACAAGGTCCCTTCTCATAAATTCAGCTCTTAGTCTTTCGCCTATTTTGTCATGCTTTCTGCAGGATCCCCAACATTCGTCTGCACTGAGGGTCATGTTTAAGTCGCCAGCAATGATCAGAGATTCCATGTCAAGGATTTCTGTGGCAAGAAGCTCTTCCCAAAAGGGAAATCTGTTTTTGCAAGGGTCGTAGATATTCAATAGATTTAATTTTAAATCAGTACCTCTGTAGGAGGCGGTGATCAGAATCCCCGCGCAACATTTGAATGCGATTGCTTTTACCCATGCTGGATCCCACATGACTGCTAATCCCCCCGACTGACCATTTGCCCCAGTTGCCACCAAAAACCAAGTTGGGAACATCCTCCTGAAATATGCAATTGTGTCCTTGCTGGAGTGCATTGTTTCCTGTACAAAAATTATTTTTGGCCTAGCTGTTCTGAAGAAATGTTTGAGAGCTGTGTATTTAGGGCCAGCTCCCAAGCCCCGAATATTCATTGAGACGAGGAAAGTCATTTAGAGGGCTCACCGACCATGCTTGCTCTAAGAGGTCGAGGGGGGTCCGATTCCATAACCGGAACTTCCACAAGGGCCAGATTGGTAATGCCCAGGTCTGAGGCGATGGTGCGGCCTCTGAAGTGTCTCGTGCTCCCCTTCCCTTTTTTCCTTACCGTAATGTTTTTAGCAGAATTGGGGCTAATAGATGGGAAGTCGGGTTTGTGGATCGTGAGCGGCTCAAGATCAATGGAATTTCTGTGTATAAATAGATCAAGGTCATTGTCCATCAAGTTTTTTGGGGACTCCGCAGGAGAATTTTGTGGCGTGGGTGATGGGGAGAGGTCCTTTCCCTTCATGAGGGTGCCAGGGCTGCGTTGCGGGTGGAGGTCAGAGGATGGAGATGTGGATGGTGTGGGATCCCACTTCGAAGGCCTCCAAACTCATAGCTGGAGGGGATGGGACCGCGGATTCTTGACGGGGTTCAGGGATAGGTGAGCCGAAACTGGGGATACCAGCAGGTGAGCTTTTAAGGGGACTGTCAGATGAAAATTCGCGCCCCTGCAATGAATCCGGGACATGCCCCTGCAAGGTTTCTGAGTCCACTCTTCTTTTGCCAGGAAAAAAGGATTTTTTAGGCCTCTGGAGATTGCGGAAGCAGCAGTTCCTGATTAAATGACCTGTTTTGTGGCATCTGGAGCAGCGGAACGGGATTCCCCAAAAATCAATCCTCTGAAAAAATTTGTATCCCATTCCAGGATATCTCCACGTATTCCGGGTAGTTGCCTTTATATTGTTTTTCTATTAGGATCCAGGCAATTCTTTTGTCCCGCTCCCCTCGACACCATGGGTCCACATATACAAATTTCCCGATAGAGTTTCCTATTTCGGATAGAGTTTATGGGGACCATAGTTCGAGAGGCAGATTTGGGAGCTTGACCCAAATCATGTTGTTTGATGGAGTGTTCTTCAGCGGGTCAAAGCCCAGATACCACCTCGAGAGAGAGAGGAAACTTCTGCCGCAGACCCATGGACGCTTGAGGATGGAGTCCACGTCCTCTGTTTTTAAGAAATGAAAGGAGAGCCAGTCTTTCATAAGCCGCGAGATGACCGGGACGTATCCAATGATGGGGGTCCATTTTTCGGCCAGCCATTTCCGCATTTCCTCTTCCTCCATGAACGGGAAATACCATTTCCCAATTAGAGCAAGTTTTTGGAGGCTGTCAATACGTTCTATCAAGACTTCACCAGTGATATGAATGGCTTTGGCGGGAGGACCTGTTTTGACCGGGAGCGAAACTTTTTTGAATTTCTTCCTGGTCCCGGGGATATTCTCCGAGGAATGTTTGCTTTTTGGAAGTAGTTCGGGGGCTGACTGGAGCAGCTCAGGATCAAAACCGGAGGCAGGATTCATAGGGATCATGGATGCCACTGAGTCATGCCAGGTGGAGGATTGATTGTGGGCCCTTTCGGCCTCCATGGCAGCTTTGATGAATGCCATTGTGGTAGGCGAGTCCGGGTGTTCCATTTAAAGATGCCCTGACAGAGAGAGGTTGCTTGGATTTTGAAACTGACAGGAGATCAGATCCACAGGGAATTTAGACTGTCAAGAAAAGCCTGGATGGAAGGATCGACTGACAGAAAGGATTGTCAGAAAGGACAAAAAGGAAGCCTTATCCTGGAATGTTCAGAAAAGGAAAGAATAAGTCGCATTAGATAAGTCCTGCTTGGTCATAAAAAGCAAACCCACGTAATCCTGATTGCCAGATCATCTGCTTTGAGGGGCAGAAGACAAGAAAGGAAACCGCCGTCGAATTGACTTGAAAAGAGGGATGTACAGATTTAGGAAGGTGGTCATTACTGCAAACATGAATGATGATAGGACAGAGAGATTCAAAAATCATTCCGATGATTTTCCGGTAGAAAGGCCACCAGAATCCGGGGACAGATCTGGCGTTTGGCCATGGCAGTCTATGCAGCAGCAGTAGACCTGGATGATACACCACCAGCTGCCCAGTCTGAGTCTAACGTCCGAGCATGGACTGTAAACATGGACTATAGATTTTATCTTTTTTACAAAATCAAACCACATTCTTCAAACTACTGCTCACGTTTAAACTATCCATAAAAACCAGGAGCAAACGTAATAGAGAGTTAAGTCTTCATCAGAGAAACCGAAAGGGAGACTGTTCCTGGACATTTAACAGATACAGACCATTTAAAAAACCCGAACGACCATCCTAATACAGGGAGCAGAGGGAGAATGGGTACCTATTTTTACGGCGAGCAGGAGCAGCACGTTCCAGAGGATGACCAGGAGACCGAAATCATGTTGGAAGCCTTAGAACAAACGTTCAGGAGGGTGATCAGGTGAGGGGAGTCTTGACCGAGGGAGATGATACCGAAGTTAAGTTGCAGAGGAGGTTGGACGGCAAAGGAAACTGAGAGCTTGTAAGGAGTGATTGTTAAATAGCTTGAGATGAAGACTACAGAACGGACGGGTGTGAGCAAGCCATGCAGATGATTGCTCCAGGGGACAGACACGTAGAGCCTGTAGCTTATGACCCTAAGAACTTACCAGAGCGAGAGTTGATCATGGAGATACCAAGCGCTGTTACTTGGTTGGTTGCATGCATACGGGCAGTCTCTGGTTGGATGCTGAGGCAGGTGGTCTTCCTCCAGACGCGTGCATTTTTTGAGCAGATTCAAATGGACATCAAGTTTGCGGGGGTTAAAAATCCCGAAAATTTGTTAGTTGAATAGGCAATGGCTCGCAAGGCTTCCACCCTTGTTATTGGCACATCCGAGTGTTTTGTTACATGGTAAACTTCTTAGTATCTCTGCTTTCTGTTTGATTTTTAACTATGTAAAGCTTCGAATCAACAAAGGCTAAAATGAGAGCAAAGAAGGAAACAGATCATAAAACTGCTATGGATGAGGGAAACATTTATGGTGAAGCAAGACACATGAAAGGCCCAAAATATAGTGATAAGGAGGGGGGAGCAATCAGGTAATTTCCACCTGCAACAAGATATATCTTTGATGGCTTCTTATCTTCCTCGCGGAAGCCCATATTCAGAAGGTGGAGCTTTGTATGCTTTAGGGCTTATCCTTGCAAACCATGGGGAAGGCATTAAAGAGTTTCTTCATGAAAGCTTGTATAGTACAAGTGTTGAAGTGAGTGTCTAGTGCCCACCTAAATTTCAGCCACTGGTATCATTTGATGTATAGACCTTTAATGGAAAATGTTTTGTTCAAATCAAATACTTGTTTTCAAATTACATATAACAAATTTATGGTGATTGCAAAAGATAATTCAACATGGTGCATGTTTGGCACTAGGTTTGGTTGCTTTGGCCAATGCTGATGAAGAGATTTATGAGGATGTCAATACATTCTTTACTTAGATAATGTAATTGTTGGAGAGGCTTTAGACATAAGTATGGGCTTGCTTATGGTTGGAACTGCAAGTGAAAAGGCGAGTGACATGCTTGCATATGCACATGATACTCAACATGAAAAGATTATCAGGTATAAGCAATGATGATAGGGTATGAGGATGACTTCTGCAGGTAGTATTCAATGCAGTTTTAGGCTTTCAAATAAAGATGCCAAATTATAAGGCACTAGAGGTTGAAAATTATTATAATAACCAACAACAAAGGACAATGTGTTTTGCAAACCTTTCCCAAGCAATCATATGAGAAGCTCACTTTGATCATTGGATACTATAAGTTTGGTCTCAATATTAGTAAGCTTGCTTATAGTCCTAAATGGAAATATAATTGAGTGCTTGCACATAGGTATCACATTAATGTTGGGACCTATTTTAGGAAAACCTTTTGTGTCAATGAAGTAAAGCCTAATTTGGTTATAATGAAGAGCTTCCTAGTCTAACAACTGGTAAAAGTCAATGACAAATCTAAGATCCAACAAAAGTAGCATGGTTATCCTCCATAAATTGTAGTTCAAATTCAACATCCAATATCCAACATCCAAGAGAAAATGATTAAAATACCTGTTCTTATCAAATTTAGTTACTCAAACATACACTCAAACTTCTTTGATGTTCTATATATTTAGTTGTGGCAACATTACACTTATTGGCATATTCATTAAAGCTGACTTGGCACGTTTTTGGCATAAACGTTAGCGATTTAATAGCTATGGAGATCATCTTCATCATATTTTAAAATATGTTCATTTTGTCATCTATTTGAGGTAGCATACATCTAACATTACAAGCTTTGTTTTCCATCTCAACTGGTAGCATTTTGTGTTTGTTTGAAATTAATTATTCAACTAGAAATGTAACATTTTTATGGGAAAATTTTTCTTTTGATTAATTGTTGGTCATTTTTTAACACAAAATTGTTGAGTCTTGGAGAATGGGTAATTAGCCTCAAGGTGGGTGATAGTGCCCTTCCTCACTTTTATCCATGAGGACAATACATAATTGAGGTTGACATATGAATCTTTTTTCGTTGTCTTCGATCTATCTTGTCACTCTATAGAAATAAGCATTGTATATGATATTTCATCTAATATCCCCATCAAAGAAGCATTGGATGTCATATTTCGCCTGACTGATCCCGACACTGTTAGATTAGTCGAAATCTGCCTTAATTCCACCTTCAAACTTGTGGTGTGGCCATGGGCTCACCCTTGTTCCCGATTGTTGCTAACCTGTTTATGGAAGACTTCGAATCCAAAGCTTTGGCCTCAACTATCTTTAAACCTAAGCTTTGGAAAAGATTTGTAGACGATACCTGCTCTATTTGGTAGCATGGTTCAGATGAGTTAGATCTCTTCTTTTAGCATCTTAATAATCAATCTAACTCCATCAAGTTTACAATGGAGAAAGAAGTTAATGGTTGCCTCCCTTTCCTAGATGTCCTCATTTCTAAGAAAGAAGATGGCTCCTTTTCCCATCAAGTGTTCTAGAAGAAAACACATACTGAGCAGTATCTTCATGCCAGATCCCATCATTTTCCTGCTCAAAAGTTGGGTGTTCTCTGCACCCTTGCTACTCGTGCTTTGAGGGTCTCTGATGTCAACCATTTTTCTAATGAGAAATCCCATCTCTTGAAAGTTTTTGTCAATAATGGTTACAGTAAGAAACAAGGCCTGTGAGCCTTCCTCAAAGCTAGTAAAGTTCATAAGGTTAAGAAAGACCCTAAGGATTGGAGCTCTGGAATTCACCTCCCTTTCATCCAAGGGATGACTGACAGGATTGCGAGAATCCTTAGAAAGCACAACGTTCTCTCCACCTTTCGACCCCTAAACACCATAAGAAGTTCCTTAAAATCAACAAAAGACCAGTGGATGCTAAGGATATGAAAGGTGTTTATGTCATCCCTTGCTCGTGTGGGACCTCGTACATCGGCTAAATGAGACGACCCATTAATCAAAGGATTAAAGAACACGCTGCCGATATCGAGCATGGAAGGACCCGCTCTTCGGCCTTAACAGAACATGCTTAGAAGACTAAACATCAAATATGCATCGAGGAGGCTAAGGTTATTGCGAAGGTTTCTCACTTTCATCACCATAAATTTAGGGAAGCTATAGAAATTGAGCGAAGGCCTAGTAATCTTAATATGGATGACAGTTGGAAAATCGATAGCTGCTGGATTCCCGCCCTTTCATCTTAGCCTTGTCCCTTTTTTTTAAATAATATTTTTTTAAAATTAAATTATAACCATGATAAATTTTTCTTTAATAACTATTTTTTTTTCCCTTTAACTCAATCATTGTCCAAAATAATTAAATAATAATAATTATAACTAAAATAAATTTGGTTAAAACATATAAAATCTGATTTATTTACAACCATTATAATTTTTACTTTATTCTATACTTTATTAAAAATATTTTATATTATTATGTTTCTTTTTTATTTATTCTTCATTTGACAAAATTTTTTTTTGAATTCGCTTTCCTTTCTTTAGAATTATGTCATATCTTTTGTTCTTATCATATTTTTGGATGAATGGTCATGTAGTTGTATCTGCTTATTTATGTATATATATATTTTTTTACATCTTTTATTAATAAATAAATAAGTGAAATAAATAAATAAATAATAAATTATAATATTTTGTCCCTTTACCTATAGTGTCAAAAAATAGCATTTTTTTAGCTGTTTCCACATAGCCGTTGGAATGTATTGACTCTCTATTTAACTTACAGCGATGATATGATATTTCATCTTGTCTTGATGATGAACCACACTGGTTGGTTCGGAACGCGTCGACCTAAATTTACAAATGTGATTTCTTCCAAAATTAGTTTCAAATATTCCAAATATGGATCACAGAAGCTTGAATTTGAATAACAGATTATGAACTCCTTAGTCTCGTGCAAATAAAAAACAAGATGATCCTACGACTATCTAGAACTTCTAAACCAATCTTGTTCTAAAATATCAATCACAACTGTTGTCATCTATCAATCTTTCCCCTCTGTAGCACTAACATAGATTTTGTAATCTCATGCAAATCAAAAGTGGGATGATCCTGGGACTTAAAAAGTCAACGACAATTTTTTTTTTTAAACAAACCAGTTTCTTTTGGCACAGTTTAAATTACTTTCATGGTTTTTAAAAATATCTTTCTTGCATGACACTTTTGGTAACTCAATCACAAAGTGTTGTATGGTATATTATACAACCTTCTGTGCAAGATCAAGAGATCCATGCCCAACAATCAACTCGACTTATCATGATTGTAGTCATATAAAAAATATAGACAGATAGATATGAATATGTTTTCTCATTTGTAATTAACACACCAATATAGCAAATGTGTTTTGCCAGTTAGGGTTGTTAACAATTAAAAATAGTTCATCTAAAATGGAGACAATGTTCTACATTAGAATTATGCATGAACAATCATGTACCATCATGATATAACAACATATTAGACAAGACAATGCTTCAAAACATGTTGCCACTGTAATGATATAGTAAGAACCAATTGCCCAAAGGTCATGGCAAGATGACATATGGTTCTACCATTACTACATAAGTTATACATTGACTGTGTAAAAAGGTAATACTACAAAGGTCACATTTTGTAATACATCTAGAATGATACATGATGTCAAACAAGTAATTTTTAGTATTAGTCTTTAGATATTTTTGGAGTTACAATTGCTTAGACTTAGCTTGACAATTTGTTCCAGTATTGTAATTGTGATGTTGATTTTGATTAGAAGAATTGTAACTTGTTTCCAATATTGATTTTTATACAATAACTTTCATATGTTTATTATAGATATTATCCACCACCATGGAAGCACTACAAAAATTGTGTCCAAAGAAAATACCTTCAGCATTCTCATTTGTGTCCTCATAGAGTGATTAGAAGCCTATTTTCGAGGTCTTTGTATTGTTCTTTGTTGTGGTAATAAATGTTGATTGAATGAGCTTGAACATTGTAAATGTATCATTTTGAAACTTTATAATGTTGTACAAGAAATCACATCTATTTTACAAGACACTTCAAGCTACTAATTCCTTTCTACATTATTTTTTTGCAATACAAATGCTAATATGTATAACTAAATTTCTTAAAAACGAAAAACCAGAGCCTTTCTCTGCAACGTATTTGAGAAAAAATGTCATAGAACTAAAAAAAATACGTAAATCATAGCCGCTCACTTGTATGGGCTAACAGACCACGTGACCGTAGATAAGTAGAAGTGCGACCCCGACATACGCCCCCCGCCCAAAACCGACTCAAGTGACCACCCAACGTCGCAATAAAATGGCCCGGCGGTCGTTTCTGCTGCTTCTCGTTTCAGTGTAAATTTTTTCCTGTCTACTAGAGTGGAAGGCTATTTCAAACCATTTCGGTTCTGACAGGCTTGTTTCTGCCCACTCTCTATGCAGACGCTGAGTTACCGATACAGATAGTGTTAAATTTTCCTACAGGATGGATCAGAAGCTCGCCAAATACTTCCTATTGCTGAGGGAAGAGGCGGAGGCCGGGCGCAGGGGTGCCTCTACGGAGGTTTCGGATATTATAGCCGACATTTCAAGACTTACTTCGGATTTGGTGGAGGAAAGGGATATTGCCTTTGCAGTTGCAGCAGTATTCGATGAAGAGTCGGGGGTTTTGAGTTCAGTAGAAATAATGCTGCCCTCTCGGGACAGGGCTATTCAGAAAGCTCGCGACAGTTGTCTCACATTCCTCGCCCAATTCATAAACCGTATCGGCAAGCGTGCTTTGCCATATGCCTCTCTCGTCAAGGTACTAAAGTATTTGTGTTAGAAACTATATTTGGTGAATGTTGTACTGCTCATTTGGCGAAATATTGACTATTCAGATGAAGATGTAGAGGTCTCTTGCGATAGAATTCCTATTAATTAGCCTAGAGAATTTTTTGCTTTTTCGCAAATTGTGCTTCAAATGCTGTTTACTCGGCCGAAATACAGAGGACTTCGCATTATCGACATTGTCTTGTTATTTCTGATTATATATCCTGAAGTATAGAGGACCTACTGATTAGTAGCAATTTTGGCAACGAAGTTTTGATTATTTAGCCGAAGATACATTGGATTTCCCGCTCATTTGCGATTTTTTCTGTAAAATTCTTTTTATTTAACCGAAAATATGGAATACTTGCGGCTTATTTGCAATTTTTGCTGTAAAATTCCGATTATTGAAAATGGAGTATAGAGGACCTTCTGCTTAGTTGTAATATTCCCTGTAAAATTATGTTTGCTTAGCCGAAAACATGGATTATTTCCTGCTTATATTCAAATTGCCGGACAAAATTCTGATCATTTAGCCGAAAATACAGGCAACTTTTGCAATAAAATTTTGAATTTCAAAGAAAAAACTTAAAAATATAGAGGATTTGCTTTTTATTTGACTTTTTTGCTGTAAAATTCTGATTCTTTGGCCAATGAGATGGAAGACTTGCTCCTTATTTGCAATTTTTGCTACAAAATTATGATTATTGAGCCGACAGTATAGAGGACTTGTTGATTACGTGCAATTTTTTCTACAAACTTTTGATTATTTAGCCAAAGGTACAGACGGCCTGCTTCTTATTTGCAATCGCTGATAATTCTCAGGGATGCAAGTGGAGGTTTTCAAGGGATAGGAATAATCTCTGGGTTCTTCCATATTTGATATTTTCTAGTTTCAGCGAAGTGTTTCTCCTGCCTTTACACTTGCCCCCTCCCCTCCCCTCTGCCTCCATCTCCCCTCACCTCCCCTCACCTCCCCGGCCCTTCGCTCTTCCTTATCTTCTTGGCTTGGGATTTGGGTTGCAAGTCCCCAATTTGTTGTGATAGCATACTCCCTTGCTCTGGTGCTATATGCCACGATAGCAGTTGTTGATGATTGTAGTAGTGGATAGGTACTTTTGCATAGGTTAAATGTCAAACATGTAGTATTAATCCAAGACCTTTCTAGGAACTCGCTCATGTTGTGTGAATGTCTTATGTTTTTTTTCCTAAGTCTAACTTGGAAAAAACACATTGATTAATTAAATGATTAATGTTGGGTATTGGGCTAAGGTTCTCTAGAGAAAAGTGAATTACTCACTTTGGTGATCTAGATCAAATCTCAACCATTGATCTCAAGTGGGGTGGGATTTAATCCTAACCATCTATCACTTTGGAGACTATGGTTTGAGATATAGCTCAATGAAGAGTTATAAAGACAACCTAAGGGAAGGAGATATAGCCGACAAAACCCAATTGCAATTGATTTGTAGATTTGAGAGAGATTTTAGCGAAGAGTGAGAGACTCAATAGATCTGTAGAGTGTCACATGTAGGAGAGAGATATAGCTGTTGATTTTGGGTAGCATCGGATTTGCTCTAGCCATGAAAATTGGTGGAGAGACTAAAGCACATGAGATCTCCAAAACCTAGAAATCGTTTGGAGAAATTCTACCCAGATGAGGAGATATTAAAATAATTAATATTTTTAATGGGGTCCTAAGTATAAACATAGGAAAATTAAAATATTAATGTGCATTAATATAATTTTGGGTTAGAAGGTTCCAAGAGACGAGGATCAAGCCAGTGTTAATCTTAGTAGTTGATTAAGGACTTAATCTCGACCGTTGATTTGTCAATAGGAAAAGTATAAGAGGAGTCTTGAGGGTCAGTTGGAGATACACAAAATTGATCAGTTAGTTTGATTTTCTGGAGCAGGGTTTGCTGAGAGAATCGAACTAGTGATCTATTGCAGCGAGGGGCAATTTGGTAGAAGGCCGAGAGTACATAGCAGAGAGGCAGGGATAGTGCCAAAGAGACAACGCAAAACCTAGAAAGGCTGACGCAGAGGCGTTTGGAACTGACGCAAAGGCTGAGGAGGCCAGCATCTGTGACGCAGAGGGCCAGAGGGCTGATGCAGAGAGCCAAGAGGCTGACGCAGAGGCTAGTAGAGTTGACGCAGGGCTAAGAGGCAGTGCTTGAGATTTTTCGTGGGGTAGATTGGAGCTGAGAGGGTGACACAGTCCCTAGCAGAGTGACGCAGAGCAATGGAGAAGCTTGGAGCAACTTTCATTGTCCAGCTAAGGAACTACCGTAGTCGTTGTGGGATCGATCATCCAATGATTGATCAGCCAAAATATTTGTCTCCGCGGAGAGGTACTACTGCCAGGGAAAATCTCTGTTGGGTGAGCCATTTTTGGCACCCTAGTTGTACTCAGAAACTGCATAATAATAAAACCCTCATATTTGTTGCACCGATTTTCCCGCATTGGGTTTTTTCGGGGATGATTGTCCAAAATAACAGTGTCCCTTGTGTGATTGTCTCAGTTATTTCAGTTGCTGATCTGTATATGTGTTGAAGGTGCATTTGTGTTTATTTTGGTGTTTATATTTATAAATTACTTGTTAATGGAAAGAACAAATAGGAGATAATAAATATGATAATGCAGTAGGGATTTCTGATGTGTTAGACTTAGAAATTTCAACATGGTATTGGAACATTGCAGATCACAGGAGGATTGAACGCACCAACAGTAATCTGAAGAATTTGCAGCAATAGCAGCGGTCCCGAGAGACAACGTTGTTCCAGAGCAGAAGCAGCTAGAGAGAAAGTGATGCAGAGACTACGTCATCATTACGAGCCAGGAGGAGGGTCAATGCAGAGGCAGAGAGGGGCAGATTAGACCTATGCAGTGCCTGATCATCTTTCTTAGCCAGGAAGGATCAACGTTGTGGCCAACAGGTGCAAATACAACCATTTGCCAGGATTGCGCAGAGCTTGAAAGGCTCAGTTTCTTCAATTGCCGGGGCTTGGGGAGCGAGGTGCAGATTGTGATTTGAGGAGTTGTTGGGGTGCTGTTTCTGTCAGTGCAAAACAGTACCTAAGGAGACAGAACCAAGGTAGAGGGAATCACTACCTTGATGGATTTCTAGCCAAGAAATCCAGATCCGAGTTGTAGTTTCAAGAAGGATTGGAGAGGAGCGGTTCGACAGTTGGCCAAAGGATTTCTAGGAGGGAAATCAAGACTTAGAGGGAGATTTCCAGGAGGGAAGTTGTTAATTTTAGGTATGTTCTATGCTAGAGCAATTTATTTCCATTTTTCAGAGTTAGCTCAATATCTTTTCCAGAATAGCAATCACATCAGCATTAAAGTAAATTGCAGATAGAAGATAAATATAAATTGTAGAAGACAAGCCAAGACAAGAGGACAGAAGTTGTGGCGCTAGCCAGGGACAAACCCCAGTGTGGGGAAACCCTTGATCAATTCTTCTTATATGTCTTCAATAGTTCAACAGAGAGAGAGAGAGAGAGATATTACATTTACAACAGAAGTCAACACTTAGAGGAGACAAGCCAAGACAAGAGGACACAAGATGTGGCGCTAGCCAGGGACAAACCCCAATGTGGGAAACACTTGATCAATTCTTCTTATATGTCTTCAATAGTTCAACAGAGAGAGAGAGAGAGAGAGAGAGATATTACATTTACAACAGAAGTCGACACTTAGACTTTCTAGATAAGAGAATAGATCATCTCTACATGAGATCAGTTGAAGACACACTGCTTCAACTGATTCTTCAAGGTGACTCCTTCACCTACCATTGTGCTGCATCTCGTCATCATGCTGCACCCCACCGTGCTGTACCATGCTGCACTCATCATCACATTGCTGGACCTCATGTCGCCATTGCTGTTCCACTGCTAGTGATATTGCCATTCCATGGTTTCCATACTGCTGTTGTTTGCTTGCTCCATCAAGCTTCATTGCTGTCCCAAGGCTGCACCATACAACACCATATGCCTTCATCATGCTGCCACCTATCACATCATTATGCTACTGTACATACTGTGCACAGATGTGCCCCAAGCCTATCCACATTGTCTCTTGTTTGAGGTGATAAGGCCTGCTGCCTATCATAGTATAGCTGTCATCTACAACTCACTTCAAAACCCCTTGATTGCAGTCCAAACTATCTTGATTTGGGCTTGGTCTTAACAGCCCTACACACAGCTCCTTGATCCTTGAGACAACCCTGTTCAGGACTTGTTTGCACCCTCAAACAACGCTCAAACTAATTCGCACTTCCACAACAACTTGTCCTCTGAACTAAGCTCTCCATGCTGTCTTGAAGTGACATTACGTTGCTGTCTCTCCTTGCTGCCGCTAGGGCATCCAGTCATCATCTTTGGATTGGGTTTGACTATGTATAGACTGTGGTTAAGTCTCCTTGTTGCTGCGTCTAAGGGTTGTCCTAAGCCCTTCCAAAAACGGTGTTAAGGTCTTACCTTGTTGCGTATAGATGATCCTCTAAATAACTCTCTTCTTGCTGCGGCTAAGTAGCCTTTATAAACTGATGTTAGGGCATTCTTTTAGACAACGAGTTAGGGTAGGCTAGGGCTGTGTATAGGAGCAGGTTAGGGCACCGTATAGGGCAAGTTTCTCCTCTCTTGGGCTGCTACTTAAACCACCCTCTTTAGGACTGTGGCTAGGGCAGTATTGAACGTCCCATTAGGACTGAGTATAGGGCACCATTAGCCCTTCCTTGACAACTAAATAGGGCATGCTTGGACAACAACTTGAGCTCCTAGATTGGACTGCGACTAGTGAATTTTATCTCCATTAAGACAATGTATAGAACCCTTCTTGAATGCGTAGAGGTTTCTCCTCCTAGGATTGCGTAGAGGCTGATTTAGGGCTTCTCCATTAGGGCAGCGTAATCCCTTAGGATCTCTCCTCCCACTAAAACCCAAAGGCAAGTAGAGAGGAAGAGATCCCAAGTGTGTGTCCAAATGACTTTCAAGGCACCTCTATTTATACTAAAACGTTGAGCACATGTGGGGTTTATTTGGTTGCTGGCCGACCTTGACGAATTGTCCCATAACACAGATAAATTCATATCTCCTTGAATAGTTATTGGAATCGGATGATCTTTAGATCAATCTTACACCTCTCAATGAGAGGAATCCAAGAAAAATATTAGTTGCCATTAATAAGATGACCCACATGGAGTTTGGCCCTAGTTGCCAATTTTAACACTCCCTCTCAACTAGGGAGAACTCCATCCGCT
>APFE031548704.1:0-19862 GCA_000404065.3 Pinus taeda
AGGAGGCGGAGGTTAGGGAAGTTTTAATTATCATTTGATCATATCAACTTGGCCATCTTGACCCATTTGAAGCTTACTTTTTCAGATCTGCCTTGGCGGCACTTTGACCACCCTTCACTCCTAGTTTTACTTATTCACCTTGGCGGAGGTTTGATGCTTTGTCCCTTTCCTGATGCGGACAAGCGACTACGTCCTTTCTTTCTTTGTTCTTCTTATTATTGGGTTTACAGCATATTTGGAGTGGTTTCTCTCTCTTTCCTGTTGTTCCTGCCCAGTTGCTGTTGTTGTTCTCGCCCACCCAGTCGTTGCCCCTAGCGGTAGCGTCAATCGTCGTTTGCTCTTCTGCCCATAGCGGTATCGTCTGTCGAGGGTGCTCTTTCCCCATAGCAGTATCGTCCATCGCTGAGTGTTTCCAGTAGCGGAACCTCATGGGATGTTTTGGGGGCAAGCAATCAAGCACTCATTTCTCTTCCATTGTGGGCAGGTGGTTGGTTCCTTTATTGAATAATCTCTGTAGGTGGAGGCTCCCATTCCAAGGTTAGGTTGAAACTGGCTCCCTTTGGCCCCTACCCATGGTTAGGCCGAAACTAGACTGCCCCTTTCCCTTAATTGGGGATGAGGTTCCGCTACCACATAGGGGTTGGCACCACCTATCAGGTGAGATGAGTTAGGCCGGTAGTGAGTCAGTCATTCCGGGAGTTAGTCGAACTTGAGATAGGCCTGGACAACGACGATAATGTGTCTGTGGCCCGGTCACTTCCAGCATTAGTCCGTGAATAGACATTAGTTACATTTGCATGAGTACTGGGATAGCCTTCATACGTCCTTCCTTCTTGCCCTTACCAAGACGGAACACACGTTCCTACCTCATGCACACAGTGCAGACTTACTGCCAGACATAGTAGCCTCTGTCAGAGACAGAGAGAATATGCCTCTGTGACCAATTGATTGAAACCTGGATCAATTGTATAATCACCTGGATTGAGCCTTGGATGAAGGTACATGCCTCTAGTGAATAACCACCTGTAAGCATAAACTTTCAGAAAGGATATGATTCATTAATAGAAAATCCATTTCGTCGTTTTTGATGAGAATTCTTTGGCTCTTCAAAAGTAGCAATTTTTTAGTTACCAAATAATGTGGAATGAGGTCGTGTAGCCCACCTAGCTAAAGTATATGAGTTGTTGAGTAGCCAATCCATTCCTAGCAGGTGTCATTGCTAGCCGATCATAGCCGATTGATCCTAGACGATAGCCAACTATTGTCGAATCTCCTGTTTCATCTAGCCCACCTCATATTGGCAACTAGCTGATAGCCAATAGCCCAGCATTGCCAATAATAACCCGTAGCAGCACATATTTCTCATAAATATATACCTATAAGTCCTGATCTCAAACTCTACCTTTACCTCTACCTAGACCCTCTAACAATACGGAGCCTTGGGAGTAATGTTCTTACCTGGGTGGGCTGTTAGCTCAAGGCTTATGTGAAATGTATCTAGCCCCTCCCTGAATATATCTATATAGCCCCCTCTCGCTGAATGTCTCTCTATCTACCTGCCCTCCCTTACCTGGATGGCTCTATCTACTAGCCCTACTTCGTTCAGCAAGAGTGAAACCTCAATCTCCTAGCATCCGATGAGTGGCTCGTAGAATTGATATCTAATAGAACTGATTAGTCTTCTGAGAGGGCCAACGGACGGAAGCAGCACACATATTGGGGTGGGGCGCTACTACGGATGGTACAGTATGGGAAGGTACGGTACAGGGCCGAGTGAGTGAGGCATTGAGGGTATACGATAGCCGCTAGTCTTTGGGTTGTCAATGCCAAGAGGTCAGTCCAGTGGTCGCCGATAAGGAAGGAGGTAGTCTTTGACAGAAAGTGACGAGAGCTGCTAGTCAATGCCAGGTGCCAATGCTTCTACTCCATGCCCCTATTCACTCGATGACAGGTTTAGATGTCGGTGGCGATCCAAGTGTGGGTGCACTCAATGACAGGTTTCAACCACTAAATGCCAACAGTCGATACAATTGTTGATAATTCCCAGGAAGGAGGTGCCGATTGATTGGTTCCAATGGATAATCGTCCGTTGAAAATACCCCGGAGCCCATACCCACCGGTATATGCCAGTTGTCGCCGAGTTCAAGGCACAGTTGATAGCAAAGAAAGACAAGTTGATTTACCAGTTGAGTGCTTTATAGACTTGCACCCCTCGATTGATACAGGGATGGGCTTGATACACTCTTAGGAGGAAGCCACATAAAGCAACCACATAACTCTGGACATATGCATGGTACGACGGTACGGTATGGCACACGGTACGGGAACGAATGGATATCCTACCTGGGATGGACTGCACGGTTGGGCTGGGATACTCGGCTTGGGTTGGGCTCATGGGCTGCTCCGCTAATCCAATGGGGCTTGGATACTCAGCTGCTTGGCTATTCGACTGGACTAATTGAAGGGGCCTAATCACACAGCTACACATAGAGCTGCTAATCGAAGGAGCCTAATCGAAAAGGGGGCCTATTCCCTGGGAAGGGGCATTGACGACGGTCTACCGAGAGGGAGGGGCGCACGGACGGACGAATGAATGAATGAATGAATGAATGCTTTAGGGTTACCGATCCATACAGAACACAAGGGGCCTATAGCTACTCACTGGGAAGGGGCCTTATCCACCACAGGGAGGGCCTTATCACTAGGGCTACTCAATGGGCACTAATCCACAGGGAGGGGCACAGACTACATATACCGAGAAATATGACATTTTACCCACCTGAAGACAGTGAAAAGACATGGCTTTTACTTACGAGCAGATACATTGAGTTTAACGGATTGGATTGGATTGAATTGGATTGGATTTTTCACTTATTAGTCTGATGATGCTGGCCGGAAGGAGCGGCCAGAGGGCATGGATGATTTAGCTTACGTATACAGAACACAAGGGTACTACAGCACCTCACATAGAGATATAGCCATACTGACAGACATAGACAGAAGTCCTTTTTTGATAGCTGATCATTGTAACCAGGCGGGCATAGTTGGGCTTGGATCCTGGGATGGATGGGCTGCTCGGTTGGGCTGCTACTCAATTGAGCTCATGGTGGGATCCTGCCTTGGGATACTCGACCGGGATACTTGTCCTGGATACTTGGGCTTGGTTTGGCTGCTCGGTTTGAATACTTGGCTCGGATACTCGGGCTTGGATACCTGGCTTATGGTGGTCTTGGCTGAAGGTGAAAGGTGAATGGCTTCTGGTTATAGGTGGAAGGCTTATGTCTAATGCGAATGGCTAATGGTTAATGGCTAAACCCTGTCTCAATCCCTTTCAGAGTAACCTTTGCGTATGATCCCTAACTGGCGAATAAACGTCTTTGAGGGGAAGAAATAGAGTGCCAGGACCTTACCTTCTAGCTAGCTATTTGAGGGGAATAAATATAGGGTCAGTCATATCTTCCCAAACCTCAATTTCACCCGGTAAGTAATGACCTTCTAGCTCAGCAATTACGATCTATAGTGATAGAATGGAGGTGATCCCTTTATGTTCCGATCTTGCAGTAACTCGACCCTACGACTATCTGTTAGGCCATGTCGGTAAACATGCTTATTGGCCTTTTCTCTTTCTGCCCAACCGAGATGGTCCTATGAAACAATTGGAAGTGGGTCCACTCGGTCAAGATCTGGATTTGGGCGAGATGATGGCTATTGAATCGGCGAGAATGTTGGCTGGGATACTTGCCTTTGCTTCTCTGTCTTTGCCTCTTATGCTTTTCCCACTCTAGCTAACCTTGGCCCACCATACTCCTTTATTCCTGTTCATAAAGGTGCCTGCCCGGAAGGCTTACCAAAGACGGGTTGCAATGGGGTGGATGGATAACGGGGGCATAACGCAAGACTCATAATTCGATAGCAGAATCAAACAAATCAATCAGGACCAGCATCCGAAGCCGGACAACCAATCATGAGAAAGAAAGGGTTGGGATGATCCTTACTGGATTGACCTTTCAGGACCTGGACCTACCTTCCTTTCATAACCTTATTCTTGAAAGTATCTGTAAGTAAGTTATCTAAGGGTTGATCAGGACCTTACTACTGGGTGGGCAGGACCTACTGCCTGAAAGGACCGACCCTTCGCTACGCTCACTCAGGTAAGGAAGGTAGGTAGACTTTTCTCTTTTCCCGAACCATATATAAGCTAAGATAAGGGCTTAGGAGATGGGATGGTATGGAGAGTCAAGGACAATCAGTCAGAGAGTGAGTGTTGTTTCTCTGCTACGAGGCTTTCGCCTAGTCTCGCCAGCCCAGCGTTGTTGGTTGGTTTCAACTTATCTGGGACTCTCGTGCGTGTGAGTTTCCGTGCGGTGTTGTCCCTCACTTTTATTGCTTCCTTCCCCCTTTCTTTCCCTCCCCCCCCTAATCCCGATATTACGCATTCATTTCGTGCTCCCAATATCATATAGAGAGAGAAAGGCAGGCTGCCCCTGTTTCGTGCGTGTAGGTGCCGTACATGGGTGGGTAATACTAAAAGGCCATACTGCCCATTAATTCATTTCTGTATGGGCCGTTAGGGAAAGATAGGCGGGCAGATCATCGCATATTCTATATGATGCTATGCCATAATACTAGTGGTTGATCATCCAACCTATACAATACTGGCTGGTTTTTTCAGACCTGCCACAACCCTGACACTATCGGGCGGTCGGGCACTATAACTAGAATTGGATCACCGAAACCGATAGGGAGCATGGGACCGATGGCGGGCACCGGGATATTTTCTACGATGATTTGGTTGGAAGGTTGGATTTGGCCCCTCAAAGAGCAGAGCGAAGCGAAGGTAAGGCTTGCTGGATCAGGAAGTTAGATGAGGGAAACAAACTATATAGATATAAGGGTAGCTGACCTAGTGAAAGGAAGGATATGATAAGCCATCTTGAAACTATTAGAAGGACCTACCGACAAAGATGGATGCATAAGTAAGTAGTAAGATTATGTCAGTGAAAGCTAGCATTGGACGGTGAAGGGATACTGAGCACACACCGGAATGGTTATGGGGTTAGAGCCTGACGAAGAAAGGTATTGTCCTCAGGACATGAGCTATGGTGTTGGTCTTTCCTACCTGAGCAAGGACTTAGTCATCCATCTATTCGGGGGAAGGAATTAGAGAAGAGAGGTCACTTAGTTTAGGTTCTGGTTGGTCAACTTTGGATTGGAAAGGGAAAGCGGGCAGGACCTGACCTACCTTCCTTCCTTTATGGAGCTTCCTTCACTAGATAGGGGGGGAAATACCATGTGGTTTCAGGTGATAGAACGCTAGGAGTCAAGACATACATATGGGCAGGCAGGCGATGAGTCTAATAAGGGGTATTCTTAATGTGAAATCCACTAGGGCCATGGTATCATTATATCAGGAGGGAGGCAGGGCATTTTCTATTTGGTTAGGGCCGAGCCAGCCAGATTCGATTCAGCCGAGCCAGCCAGATCACGTTTCATCGCTAATTAGCTGAGGAAGGGCTAATGAAATAATCCTCCTACCGGGCTACAGAGAGAGTGCGTTCCATCAAGCCAGAATCTCGTTATTGGCTTCACCCCATTTCCTTTGGTGCTTTAAGGAAGCTCTGTCTGCTTCAACATGCATAAGATGTCAATAGCGAGAGGGCTTCTCCTGGTCATGGGAAGTCCACCCTTCGATCAGTGGGACCGCCCGACCGCTAAGTTCTTTCAGTAATTCATTATATATGAGATTATGCAATTTCATATAGGCTTAAATAAATGATAGCGGGAGAATAAAGTGCCGGGAAAAACTTGCCCCGGAGGGACAAGCGGCTTCGCACCTTTAATAACTGGTCAATTTAAGAGCGAAAAGGAGAAGCGAGGGACGAGCGAGTGGTTCTATTTTGGGGTGGGGGTCCCAAAATGGAGGTGGCAAAAAGTGTAAGTTAGTCATCAGTTAGTCAATGGATCTGCATGAATCTGGCACTGTACTGGTGAATTCCCCATCACGAACGTGGCCTTGTACCTGGTTATTTTGAGAGAGTGAACATGGCATTTTCTTGGTGATTGATCAATCAAAAGGGGTACCAAACAATAAGTAAGTCACACGTAGGGCTAATCGATCAGACTAAGACATAAGCCAATAAGCACCACTACACGTGCTCAGCTGAAGAATAAAGCAGCACCCGTACACGTTGCGTCGTCGATCATCCCTACCAGTGAAAAACTCATACACGGTACCAAAACACCCTTACCGGTGCTAACATCCTACCCTTATTGAAGGTCCATTAGCTACACCAAAGGTATCATGGGCAGGTGCATGGAAAGCACAGGAGGCAACAGCACAGTCCACATCTTAGTAAGCATAAGCAAAGATGACACCCAAAGTAGGAAAGGCAGTTTTGAACCTAATTTGATAGCGAGATTTAGATTCAGTAGATCCAGCAGCAGGGACGGTTTACCTTGATTCATTTGATCCCGCAAAGGCATAGCCCGTTCGATATTTAGTAGCATCTCTTCTTGTTCGAAAGCCGGTTGACTTTTATCGATGAAGCAATTTATTAGCCAGTTTACTAAGTGGAAGCACCCGTTGAAAAACCCATTTCTCTGTAAGTAGCATCAGTCCCACGGGGGGGGGCGGAAGTTGTACAACGCGCCATCCTAGTCATAACTTCGCCCGGATCCAGGCCCACCGGGGACAAAGTATGAAGGAGCAAAACCCGCAAAGTAAGAAGGTTGAGTATGGAGCAGTTGAAGTCGATCCAATTAAGGAGCCCCCTTATTCAAGTTAGGTAGCCAGCCAGAAGCAGTTCGAGATGCAATCAATGAGTCGAAATTCAGATCCGATGCAACACGCAGATGAACCAATTCCTCCTGAGTCCGAAGCAGTGGAGATGGCATAGAGATAGCAACAGGTGATACATAGCCAGCATAAATCCCTTCCATTTCGACAGCTATCAGCTTTCTTTGTTGCAGATTCAATTGACCTTGCCCCTCCTATTTTCTTCTCTGGCGGCTTCGCACCTTGTTTAACCAGCAGCTAAGCAAGCAGCATCTAAGGAAGCAGGAGGAAAGGCAGGAGCAGTTTCAGATCCTCTAGTAGCAAATCCATCTAAAGCAGATTAAGTCCCAGATTCAGTTGATCCTTAACCAGTTATAAATCCATATCCTCCAGCAGCAGAGCGAGATCCATATGCGGTAGACCCATTTCGAGAGCCACCTGTTTCAGATCCATAGCCTCCTAAAGATCCAAATCCAGAGCCTTCTGATCGAGATCGATACCCAGCAGATGATCCTGTTCCAGATCCTAATCCTGTTCTAGCCCCATAGTCAGTCTTTCAATTTTCTAAGTAACAAATTTGATAGCTTGTCATAGAGTCACTATAATTTTTCTCGATAGGGTAGGTAAATGAATAGTAGAGGCAGGCAGCAAGTCGATGAAGCAGAGAAATGCGTCAATAACAAATTGGGAAAAGAACAACAACAGATTGCGCAACCCCAAACACAAGGAGACAGTTATGCGTCGGTCAAAGAACAACAACAGGTCCGACACAATAGACAACTCCAGCCAGAGAGTACCGGGACCCCAGCTCCACACAGGAGACAGGCTGTTTTATAAACACAATGAATCCATCAGACAATGCCCAACTTCGAGCAGCTAGTGGACAACGAGCACAACATAATGATGGCAGTACAATGCAATAATCCACTCCACACACACGAAAGAAGCAGACCTCCACACCAAACCAACCTTCAAAAATATTGAATCAACACCTTGGGAGGATGCACTGAAACTCTCCCATCTCTGGTCTAGGTACCCTCCCTTGGTTAGGTTCACGCAGATAGATAGCTATCACTCCCTATAACATTCGCGAAGGGATAGCCTTGCCTTCACCTCTCCATACAACACAGGTAAAGCAAACTTCAACCACTCAGAAATAGCTAGAATTTGATCCTGTTGATCCAGATCTAGATGCAAAGGCATAGGCAAGGACAGGTGCATCAGTTGATTCTGTTCATCCTGTTGGTTCAGTAGATTCTTCTTTAGATTCTATCGTTGATGAAGCAGATGATCCAGGTGGTGAAGATCCAGAGCGTAATCCACCAGATCCTGGCTTTCGTGATCGTGATGCTGATGCTCGTAGTAGATATTTAGAGCCAGAACCACCACTAGCATAGGCAAGGGCAAGATATAGGTAGGTAGGAGCAAGATCGAAGGTGGAAGGAACAGAGGCAGTGAAAGCAGTCGATGATCCAGGACCAACAACGGAGGTCAAAGCAAAAATAGTAGTTTATCCAGTACCAGTTCCAGTCCTATACTCAGTAGCGGTTCCAGGTCTAGCACATCGGAATCAAGACCCATAAGCAGGAGAGGCAAAGAAGATAGGAGCAGCAGTTCATTCTGTTGATCCTTCTATTGGTTCAGCATTTGGTTCCGCAGTACCAGGTCCAGATGAAGCAGCACGAGCAATTCCAGTCCCAACATCCCTTCTAGTTATAGGAGGACCAGGTGAAGCAGTCGATGATGCGCTTGACTCTGTGGATGGAGCAATACCAATAATAGCATTTGAACCAGCAGAGCTAGTCGTAGACCCGGTTTCAACACCACCCACATCAGCCGTTTCTGAGTTTTATGTAGTAGATTAAGCCATTGATTTAGCCATTGACGCAGTAGCTTAGCTGTAGACCCATACCTATATCCACCAGTTTACTTAGTTGAGACCCAGTAGCAAATGTGGAATGTACAGTGTTACCCTCCATGTCGTATTCGCCTCAGAAGATGTAGTAAGTATTCACCGACTAAATGTAGTATTTGACGACCCTCTTCTTGTTTATTCGGCCTTCTTCTTGACGGGTACAACGAGATCTAGCGATACTTGCTTGCTTACTTACATTATTCTTATTACTCCGACTGAATATCCAAAATTGACCTTGATACGACATGATGAGATCTGTCTGATGGGCCTAGGGATGCACTTGATGCTCGTGCTGTGAGTTATGTTCCCGATGATGTGTGTGTTTCCTTTTCTTCGCGCTGGAGTACTTCTACATGTGGGTGTTGCTCGCTCAGGAGCGATCCCCATAAACTTGACTGGATCAAAGGATGGGATGGATCGACTTTAGTAGTTCCCTTGGGGCCTCACCGAAATAAGGAAGGCTCCCCACATGAACAGAGATCGGGGAAGATTGAAGTCTTAGATAAATGTTGGGGTGCATCTACCTATTCATGTTCGCCAAGCTGGTTTGCTTATGTGCCGGTAGCTACAGGGCTGGCTACAGGTCTGATCTTCCCGGTGGAGGAAGACGAGTCAATACTGGACTTGAAAGCTAAGTTAGCAAGTAAAAGCACAAGACAGATATCTAGGAAAGTCTTTGAGGGGAATAAATCAAATTGAGGGGAATAAATCATTGATAGCTCGAGTGCTCGCCTTATTCTTCCTTGAACTTACAAAATATGCTGAGTTTACCCAGCATCCTATCAGCACCAGTATCAGTAGAGTAAGAAGCTGATACGGGGTTTAGACAGTGGTTTCTTGAGGATGCGCAAGCAGTCTCGACCGCTAGGATGCACAAGCAGGCTCGACTGTTAAGGATGCGTAAGCAGGCTCGACTGTTAAGGACCGGCAAGCGGGGCCTTGACTGATAAGGACTGGCAATGGGCTCGACTGATAAGGACCCTTTAGGGGGCTCGACTGATAAGGAGAGGAGAGGAGAGGAGAGGACCTTTAGGTGCGTAAGCATGCTCGATTAATAAGGACCTTTAAGTACTCGACCCCAAGGAGAGGATGCGTAAGCAGGCTCGACTGTTAAGGCCGCCATCACCTTTAGGTACTCGACACAAGGAGAGGACCCTTTAGGGGGCTCGACTGATAAGGACCCTTTAGGGGCTCGACTGTTAAGGAGAGTAGAGGAGAGGTGCTCGACCAAAAGGGAGAGGAGAGGGAGAGGAGGTGGAGGTTTGAGTGCTCCCGATGGCTACCTTATATTATATTGGGCCCCCCCTCTCCTTATAAGTGAATTTTGGGGGGGGGGGCTGCCTTATATTGGCCCCCCCTCTCCTTATAATTGAATTTGGGGGGATGCCTTATATTATATTGGGCCCCCCCTCTCCTTATAAGTGAATTTGGGGGGGGGGGAGGCCTTTTAGTCGAGATTTCGGCAGGCTCATGAGCGATAAATCCCAGGGGTCGAGAGTTCAGTAGGCTCACCCTTACTTACTTCGATCTCTGAGAAGCCGAGCTATCAATTAGGTACATTAGTGACTCGACCAACGGGAGAGCCCCCCCACTAAGTAAATTGAAGGAATGAGTCAAATGAGTCAAACGCAGAGTGTTAATATGATTACGCCATTCGCCGGGTTGAACATCTCGATCTCTACCTAAACTACCCATATGCTCATATATAACTAACCCACCATAAACAAGGAGCCGTAAGGCCACTCGACCATTCTTTCTTCTCTCTCTCTAGCTAGGAATTCACTCTGCATTATATATGTCATTACGATTCTGAATCTCTATTTTATGAAGCCGCAACTACCACTGCTCATATATAACTACCACCATTTCACCGGGCTATCAAATAAGAATTGACCAGCAGTCACTTTACTCATTGTCTGGTCCGGCATTCATTAATATACGTAATTACGTCATTCGAGATAGGAACCATCAGATGCTTATCAACTTGGGGCGAGATAGCGTAAGACATAATAGAACGGGGTTGGGAATAGTAGGGACTTGCGTGAACGATTAGCCAAAACTGAAACAGCGCGTAAGGCCGCATCTAGGCCCATAATTTACTTAGGGCGGAGCCCACTCACTTATTCGATGGTGAGGACCGGTAGGGGCTCGACTGTCAAGGACCCTTTAGGGCTCGACTGATAAGGAGAGGAGAGGGGTCACTCCCTATTCATATGGTGAGGGTTCTCTAGCCTCCTACTCGATAACAACCCATCAGGACCTTCATCTACGGGGGGAATCCTCATTCATTGTAGGGGGAGCATCCTCACACGCAGTCACTTACTCATTGTCTTGGTCGGCATTCATTATATACGTAATTACGTCAAAGGAATGTATATCGCTTGTCTGTAATCAGACAAGGTCCGGAGGCAAAGGAACAAGTGCTTGCTGACGTTAGGAAAGCAAGATGCATAAGCATGCGACTGTTGAGGAGAGGAACTGACTGAACCTAAACTCCACATGCTCATATATAACTACCAGCAGTCCACTTACTCATTGGTCTTGATGACCATTAGGCAACAATCTTGTGAAACCACATGCTCAATATAACTAAGCCGTATCTAGCAACCAAGCTACTTACGGAGGTGGCTTATCAGCCTTCTTAGCATGCTTATCCCTACGGCGCTGCTCCCTTCGTAGTTTCTTATCAGACTTCACCTTAGAACCATGTGTAGGGTGGTGCTTGAACTGAGGAGGGCTTTTCATTGGAGATTCAGTCCTGCGTAGGCTGAATATAACCCTAAAAATTTGGCCATTTTCACCCCTCTTTTTATATATATAGCGCGGAGGTTTTTCAAGATTCCCCTCAATTTACTTATTGGGTGGGGGGGCTTTTGGTCGAGCACCTAAAGGTTAGGGTTTACTTATTGGGTTTGGGGGGTTAACAGTCGAGCCTGCTTGCGCATCCTATGATAGCATTTTCAGGAGGCGGAGGCAGAATACACTCTTAGTTTTGGATTATCTCGATTGTTCAAAGTGGCTCCATGACAATAGCGTATATAAAGAAACGGCATCTCCATGAGCATGAAGGGAAGTAAGGAGATCGATACCCAGTGCCAAGACAAAAAGCTAAGCTATCTTATTTAAGGGAGATGCTGTGTGAAACAAATATATGCTCGACTGAAAGGCCGCCATCGTGTGATATATGCTCGACTGAAAGGCCGCCATCGTGTGATATATGCTCGACTGAAAGGCCGCCATCGTGTGATATATGCTCGACTGAAAGGAGAGGGAGCGCATGGGCATGCTTCACCAACGCGAGAGGAGAGGTCCACTCTTACTTCTCCGAGCTCCATAGGGCAATGAGCTCCATAGGGAAATAGGTAGATTCAACCCAGCTAAGCATCACTTAATGGAGAACTTCATGCTTAAGGTCACTAAATCCCGAGACCATTAAGAGGGATCAGCTCAGCTAAGAGCTCCTCGTATCAGACTATTCCCAACCTTAGGGATCAGAGAACTTAGCTTATTTATCTTCCCAACCTTAGGGGACGCATAGGAAGACATTGTTAGTTAGACATCGTTAGTTAAGAGCAATGCTAAGAAGAGCAACATACATGAGGAGACTGCCAGAGCAACACAGCTAACAACACGGCTAAAAAGGGCATGGCACAACTAAGAGCGAGAGGGATAACTCAGCCTAATCGTATAAGATCAGATCATATTGACTGGGATATTGCCAGGCCAGATGGAGGGAGTTTACAGGCCTACCCGGAACATTCATTCAAGAATAAGGAAGGTAGGGAAGACATACTATTCCTCTTCTACCTACCCAACTCCGATAATATCATCTTTCTCATGAACTCGGAGAATCTCATCTTTATCAAGCCAGATCAGATTTATCCCCAGAAGGAAGAATGGCTTGCTTTTTTAGTTACTTATTTGATAGGGGTACCCAATAAGTAAATAAGGAAGCCTATTCATTTACTGATGGGTTTTCAGGATATCACCAGGTCAGGATTGCAGAAGAGGATAAGAAAAAAACAACCATCACTACAGAGTGGGGTTCATTTGCCTACAATGTGATGCCCTTTGGGTTGAAGAATGCACCAGCGGTATTCTCACGGATCATTATCGCAGCCTTTCGAGAGTTCATCCATAAATTCCTAGAAGTCTATATGGATGACTGGACGGTGTATAGCATGTTGAAGGAACACATCAAGTGACTGAGGCTCATGTTTGACAGATGCAGGCAACTGCAAATCTCTTTGAATCTGAAGAAATGCATCTTTTGTGTTCCATTCGGTAACCTGCTGGGACACATAGTGTGCAGAGAAGGAGTTTTGGTCGATCCAGCTAAAGTTGCAGTTATTGTAAATCTACCTCCTCCCAAGACCATTAAGCAGTTACGATCCACTCTGGGTCACAATGGGCATTACAAGAGATTCATAAGGAATTACACAACTATTACAGCGTCGCTGGAGAAGCTACTGAAGAAGGCAAAAGTTTTCGAGTGGACCCCCGCCTATGATGATGCCTTCAACCTGCTCAAGGAAAAGTTGGTAAGTGCTCCAATCCTTACTTATCCAAACTGGATTGTTGAGTTCCATGTGCACATTGATGCCTCTAGAGTTGCGTTAGGTGTTGTTCTTATATAGCTGGGAGAAGGAAGTTTGGACCATCCATTCTATTTTGCTAGCAAAAAGTGGTCTGAGGCGGAGCACAACTACACAACTATAGAGAGAGAAGGGCTAGCCATCCATGGTTTACGCTCTCCAGAAGTTTCCCCACTATCTTCTGGGAGGGCATTTCAAATTCTTTACTGATCATTCTTCTTTGAAGTATCTGGTCAACAAACCTTTCTTAGAGGGACGGATTTGCCGATGGTTGCTCCTATTCCAGGAGTTTGATTTTGAGGTTGTGGTAAAGGCGAGAAAGCTCAACGTATGACCTGATCACTTATCTCGGTTGGAATATGGAGAATCAGGAGTATATGTAGATGATCAACTTCTGGATGCTTACTTGTTGAGAATTGAAGCTATTTCCGACTACCTTGCAGATATTGCATTGTTCCTCAGTACAGGTACCTTTCCTGAAGACTATTCCGCAACTCAGAAAAGGCATATGGTGGTTCGAGTAGCTTATTATCAGTTGATTGCGGGACAGTTGCACAAACTTAGGCTAGATAGTATTCTTCGAAGGTGTGTGATGGACCATGTAAGGCTAGATGTGTTGTGGGAATGTCACAGTGGAGTTGCCGGACGCCACGTAGGAGGAAAAGCTACTGCCAGAAAAGTGCTTCAAGCAGGATTCTCGTGGCGTGTTCAAGGACTATAAGCAGTATGCCAAGTCATGTGATGAAATGCGTATAGCTTTTGGATGAAACTGTGTAGTCAAATGAAACGTCCCAACGTTTCGAGTGGACACTCCAAAAATCATCATGGGAAACCAAGAAAGCTTTCAAAAAGGGTAATAAGAGTAAGCAGATATGATGAATAAAAAGAACATTTCACTATGTATGTTTGACTGTGGAAATCCACATATTCAGAAGTCATGTGATGTCTGCCAAAGAGTCGGTGAACCTTCCAGGTAGGATGAACTACCTTTACAGCCAGTCAAAGCTCTGCGAGCTTTTGAAAAGTGGGCAGTTTACTTCATAGGCCCCATCAACCCTCCATCTCGTCATTCTAAAGCGTGCAACATTATCACCACAACTGATTACTTGACCAAGTGGGCTGAAGTAGAACCAGTGAAGGATTGTTCTACCTAGAACACAACCCGATTCATCTTTGAAAACATTATGACCTAGTTTGGATGCCCGCTCTGTTTAACCATCGATCAGGGTACTCACTTTTTCAGCCAGACCATATCCACATTGACCAGAGATTTTCTGATCCAGCATCACAAAAGTAGCCCTTACCATCTACAAGCAAATGGTACAGTAGAATCCTTTAACAAAATCTTAGAGCCGCCATCGATTTATTGCTCGAACAATTTAGAGGGGCCACCAAATAAGTAAAACAAGGAGGGTTGTTAGTTTCCAAAGAGAGTGAGCGAGGGGGCCTGGGGTTTCAACCAATATCAAAATCAAAGATGGAGTTCGTTGTTAGGAGTTATCCCTTTCCGAGCCGAGGCCGAGTTAGTCGTTCTGATGAGCTAGGAGTCCGCTTAGCGCTACTGGTTACCCCGGAGTGTCCTTATGCGCCTCTTCTATTACCTCTGAAATGCTCCTTTCGTTGATCTGAGATGATATGAGTGACATGATCTGATATGATGCTGATATACGATGCTGTTGCTAAGTTGCGAGAGAAGATAGTGGATCGAGAGAAGATAGTGGATGTTGGGATGCGATGCATGGTGGTTCCTTTGCTAACGATTACATGGATATACGATGCTGTGTTGTTACATGGGATTGAGATAAATGGGATAACCCAATGAGATGAGTGATAATGAGAATGAGATTGCTAACCTTACCTGTCGTTAGGATGAGTTAGATGAGTTAGGATGAGCCCACCTGAGTTCAATTCGTTAGGATGAGTTAGATTCGTTGAGTTAGGAGATGCTCACCTTACGATTTAGGAGGATCCCCAACCCAATCATGGCACCCAATGTCTTCGTGGATACCCATAACCTTAACCAATATTCGTTACCCAAATAGTTGAGTTGTACCCTGAGATGAGTTCCATGAGATAGCATCATGATGTTGATACGCTACGCATTACGCATTCGTTGTTCCCAGTTACGCTACGCACATGATATACGATGCTGTGTTGTTACGTTACATGGGATTGATAGGATTGATATCAACATGGGATTGATATAAGTGGGATATATCTGAGATAATAAGAGAGGATAATAAGAGAGTTCCTTCGGCACATAACCTGACCTGTGATTCGTTAGGCACAAAGAATATAACCTTACGAGTTAGGAGGAGGCTTGGACTTACACCTACCTGCATTCGTTGAGTTGTTATTTAGTTGAATCAGACGCCCAACCAATTAGTTGAATACCTAACCTGAGTTGTTAGTTGAATACCCAGCCTAATTAGTTGAATACCCCAATAGTACCTCATAGTACCTCAACCAATACCCTTCGTTGTTATTTAGTTGAATCAGACCAGACAGAGTGAGATGTGCTTTCCCAATGCTCATGGTAGTTTCCCAACCCAAATGATTTGAGTTGTTAGTTGAGATTGCCATAACTAGTTTGTTTTACCTTGAGTTAGCCGGAATATCAAGTTGATTGCGCTTAGTATATATCCCCTGTTCCCCTTTTCATTGAATCAATCTGAGTCTCCGAGTTCCTACCCCTTTTCGTTAGTTGATTAGTTGAAATTGGGATGAGTTGCTATTGGGAGATATCTGAGATAAGATGCTGAGCTAACATAACTGTTAGTTTATTTGATATGCCTCCCCTTCGCTTCGCCCTTCGTTGTGAGTTAGTTGATATAAGAAGTTGCTTAGCTGAGCCTTGCCATAGCGGTAGCGATTGAGTTAGTTTCCAAATCATGCTCCTTATTCCTGAGCCATGAGCCGAGCCCCTGACGTAGCCTTCCTCAACCTGATGCCATGCCTCCTGCTGACTCATTTCCTCAACCTGACTCATTTCCTCAACCAATAAGGATTCATAGCGGATTAGTAGCCTTGCCTTCCAAACCAAATCATGGGAGTTCGTTTCCCAATTAGTTGATACAATTCGTTGATGAGATTGAGTTGCTAGTTGCTTCGCCTTTCCCCTTGCCCATGAGTTAGTTAGCCTGAGATAGATCATGACATCTCATACGTTTTCCTCATACGTTTTCTTTGAGTTCAACTGATAATACCCACCACCCTCCTTCCTATCGTTCCAACCTTAACCCTTATACCTTTTGGTATTAGATTATTAGCTTGATTGCTTTTAGGCTGTGACAAAACAATGAAACAACCAACCGAACATAGCTTACTTTAGACCCACCACCTTACCTACCTCTGAATAACCTACCCTTCTTACCTTCTGACCGAACCTTTCCTTCCTACCTACATCCTTACCCTCTGAATGAACCTTCCCTTACTAACCTTTCCGTCCGCTTTCTGTTCGCAGCCACTGGACTAGTACCAGGATGCTGAACTTGATACTGACTTCAATTAGTGAGCCATAACTTAAGGAGTGGAAGTGAACTAGTGTGTGTGAGGTCACCGATACTTATTTGATTCTGATGCTGAGGCTGGCCAGGAGGAGTGTTGGACCGAGAGCACGGAACTCAAGTCGTGTGAGTGAGGTGGGTGGATTGGTGCACTGATGAACCGAATCAACAATACTACCTGGCATGATGTGTTCCCACTGACCGGTAATGCCTGAACGGACCTGCACTGATACGACCTCGAGACCTCACCTCAATAATCATCCCTACGCCCTCCAGCCTATGTCCTACTCCTTGGGCCCTCCTGACACTCAGCCTTCCTTGGGTACCTCACCCCTACAGCCTTACACTCACCCATACTGCCCTGGTACGCATACTTGGGAAACGACTCCCCACCCCCCCACTTACACTCAAGCCTTGGGAACCTCAGACTCTGACCTATGCCTTGGGACCTTACACTCAGGACATACTGCCTCAGCCCGCATATGAACGAACCTTGCCAGCCTACCCCTACCCTATGAATGAAACTTACCTTCTGACCGAACCTTGCCAGACTTCACCTCCAACCTATGCCTCATAACTCCGCCTTGGGACCATCCTTACACTCCATGCTTGTGCTTTTAATGAAACGAAGCTAGCTAGGTGCATGCTTTAGAAATAGCCTAAAATGGCCATTTTCACTTCATTTTCACTTGGCGGAGGTTTGAACATCTTTACCTCTCCCCCTGGTCGAGCGTTAAAACCCTACTGGCCATTTTAGCTTGGCGGAGGTTTTAGCAGAATACACTCTTAGTTTTGGATTATCTCGATTACGGGGATTGGGGTGGGTGGGGAAATAGTGAGTGGCTCCATGACAATAGCGTATACAAAGAAACGGCATCGAAAGTAAGGTAAGATCGTGCATCAGTTCCAAAACATCCAAGAAGACGTCCTCCATCGGTTCCCAGACAAGAAGACATCTCCGAAACATCCAAGAATACATCGGCCCCACCTTACATTGAATGCATCAACACTTGGAGCAACACCTGGCATTGCCTCCTCCTGGGGTCAAGTACCGGATGGAGTACCGGCATCTCGTGAATCAACACCTGGCAATCATAGGGAACCGATCTAAAAGGGCATAGTTCAGTAATAATCAAATCCACTTTCAGTGCCCTGATGATAGATTATTATGCCTCGGCCCCCCTAAGAAAGCAATTTCATTATCCAAGAATGGTGACTGAGGCTGTTGTCTATAACCGGTATCCGATCCAAGTAGCCCAGCTTGAGTATCCAAGGTAGAGTAACCAAGCCCATCTGAGTAACCAATAACGCGCCCGGGCGCCTGTACTTTAGCACGGTATTGTCATAGAAATTGTAAGTATCCGGTATATATACGTATATATAACTCCTCAGCTATGTGATATTGTATATGGCACTATTGTGTAAGCTAACTCGCTATGTCCTTACCACGTAATAACGGGATCATCACCACGGCATCACGACCACGTCTTAATGTTCCACGTAAATGGCCAGGCCTCAAGTGTCCAGGCCTCTATCGTGTGTCCAGGCCTCCTCTATCGTGTGTCCAGACTTCTTCAAGTGTCCAGGCCTCAAGTTCGACGGCATCCCGGAAAGACTCACTCACTAATGGCCTAACTCACCTCATTGTCGCATATCGTTGTGGAACCTCAAATGGTGTATTGTGTCAAGACCTCTATCGTGTGTCAAGGCCTCTCGTTAAGGGACTCGGCTTGTTGGGTGAATGATCCAGTGTCTCGTCTATGCGGCAGGTTCTTGCTCCCGGGTCTCGCGCGGTAGCGCTCCAACCAACCTCATGGGGGCAAGCGGTAGCGATCAGGGGCAAGCGGTAGCAAACCAAACAACCTCATGGGGGCAAGCGATAGCAATCAGTCATCATCCAGGGGGCAAGCGGTAGCTATCATTTCCCAATCAAGGGGGCCAGCGGTAGCGATCGATCATCATGTAACCCGCGGTAGCGTTCCTCATTCCTAAAATCATGGGGGCAAGGCGGCGGTAGCGATTCTTTATTTACCAATCCAGGAGGCAAGCGGTAGGGATCATTTCCAAATCCAGGGGCAAGTAATGGGGGATGCGGGAATGGTAAGCGTTAATGGGTAATGCGTATGGAATGCTTCCTGGGCAGTGAAAAAGTGTAATGAGTATCTTCCCTTGCCAACGCCAATCAACTTGCCAACGCCAATCAACATCAAAAATGAACTCGACATGCATCGTGGAAACGTCATCGTACCTCATGCATCGAACCTGCTGCTGCATCGTGTCAAATTATGCATTGTGTAACCTCTCGCATCGTGTCCTCATCTGCTACGTGTCATCATCATGCATCGTACCTCGTTGTGGAACCCTTCTTATCGTGGAAACCTCATCTCACTTAACCTAACCTTCATCGTGTAACCTAACCTGTATCGCTCATGTAAGCTCTACGTGTAGCTCAACGTGTAACCTACCTCATTGTGTAACATCAAGCATCGTGTAACCTTCATTGTGTAACCCATTGTTCCATATTGTTAAGTGAAAGGAGATCAGTAGTTGTAGGAACCCTGTTCTGTATCGTTAAGTGAAAGGGGAAGAATGAAAGGGTACTAATACTCCTGGATCTCCCTCCTAGGGCTACGAGTGTCACGTACCTCCTTCCTGGCAATAAGTGTGTTCTATGCGGAGTAGCTCATTGTGTAACCTCAAGCATCGTGATCAAGCATCGTACCTAATCGAACCTCAAAACGTGTAACCACATTGTGTAACAACCTCATTGTATCATGTCATCGACATCACATCAACCTCTACGTGTCTCTGTATGAGTATCTGCCTCTGTAGGGACTGTCCCCCTCTGTAGGAGTATTCCCCTTGCACTAGGAAGCGCAACCCCCTCCGGGACCTTGATTCCCATGGGATCACTGTAGGGAAAACCAATTGATTAGTCCCATTGGCTTATTCCCTTCCCTTCCTCCCTCCCCTCCCCATTGGATTAGTGGCGCACCTGTGCTCCTCCCTGTGTCTTATTGCTCACCCTGTGGAGAAGTGTGGAATCAATCATTATGAACTAACCGGTGCTA